>JAVDPK010001061.1:618537-642296 GCA_034780415.1 Cichlasoma orientale | reverse complement strand
TATGTGGTCAAAGTCAAATATGACCCCTTATGTCCAAACAATATTATCGTTAATCGCAATAATTTCTGAGACAATTATTCGATTAGCAAAATTTGTTATCGTGACAGGCCTAGTTCTCCGTAGGCAAATACCTCTGCAAACAGACACAATTGTTGTACCATAAATTACGCATTAGATGTTGCTTTCAGCTTTAAAGAGGAGATCTTTTTGTTTCAGAATGGACTTTTGAGGGTGACTGCAATCATAGGCATGTTTGATCTGCACATATTCAAGGCAAAGAGCCGCATTTTCCAGTCCTGGTGACAAAGGCTAATTTCTCTTTTTTTTTTTTTTTTCCCAAATTCGCTTATATGATGGAGAACTGTTGCATAAGCATTCTTTGCAGCCGTTTCACTTGTGTTTGTGTCAGTATGACACTTGGTGAACTTCTCATTTTGTTTTCCACTGGGTTGGGGTGGACTGGGTAATATATCGGCCATAAATGTTATGTTTTATAAAGGTTGCAGGTGCACATTTTTGTATATTTTGAGAGCAAACGTCAAATATTAGTTGGCTTTACTTTAAATGCAATATTAATACACAGCTTTTCTTTATATAAGCTTTCCTTTACACACCATCACAAGAAAGGCATGCTCTTTGAACAGTAGTGCAAAGACTCTTCTTCTTCACGTTGCCTTAGATTTCAAAGATCTACTGTTAACATCAACATTAGGGCTGCAGCTGTTGATCAAGTATTCTGTCAGTGTTATGTTAATGTTTAGGTTGTATACATACAACCTAAACTAAAGCATAAAATTAAATAGCCTTTACTCTGACTTCTTGGAAAGTTTTCTTACATCAGTAGGAAGCAAAACAAGAGTTCTGACAGTGTTGTATCTCCTGGATGAGGTAAATTTGGTGTGTGCATGCGTGTGCGCATGTGTGTGCCTGCGTGTTTAAGTGTGCTAGTGAATGAATCAGTGTGTGTGTGTGTCTGTAAGCCTTAAAAGGAGCATGAAGAAAAGCGAGCATATCAACATTCTCAGAACTGGGGTGTGTCCTGTGCTTTAGTGCAACATTTCCAGCTGCAAAAACCCGACATTCCGATGGTGTACATGATAAAAGTTAATGTTAATAATAATAATTCAGTGTCCAACCCAACAGCCACAGGTCAGTGGCCCAGAGTTTTACTGGCCCCATGTATTTTTTTATTTAAATTTTTTTACTTGCCTTTGAAAAAAAAGCTTTTATATTTTTATATATTTAAAAAAAAAAAACAAACAAAAAAAACAGCTCCGCCTCTTTGCACCTTATGTGTGTAGACAGACTCCGGTTCGATGTTAAACTGTGATAGGATCGTCTTCACTGCTGCTGTTGTGCTATCAGGCCTTTTGTTGAAAAATTTGGGGCTGCATGGATGTTGTAATTCTTTTTATTCACACACATGCTCCTAAATAGTATCGCATGTTTATTTATAGTTGCAGATGTGGGTGAAATGCTGGTGCTTACATGGTGACAGCTGAGCGCTACTGATTTGTGGCATAAGCGAAGCATTGAAGCAAAAAATTTGCATCAAGGATTTTTTATAATCGACTCGATGAATCATTGCTGCTCCACACAAAGTGCAGCCTACTTTTGTTTTTGTTTTTTATTTGTTTTTGGTTTTTTGCCTGGTCACTCGTGTCAAAGAGGTTCAGCTGGCTTGTGCAACTGAAGGACTGAAAAAGCACTGACTGCCTTTTAAATCTCAGTTAATCCTCTGTGAGCATCACATTTGTGCCCCATATAAGACATTCAGTAAGCGGACCAACAGGTTGTATCAGAGGTTCATGTAAGGAGAGAGAACTGAGCTTTTTTTTAAAAAAATTTTTTTTATTTAAATAAACAATGACTTATTGTTTGATCACATAAGAGCAAAAGGAAGTATTGAATTCAACTTGAGAGGAGAAAGGGTTGAAGTTGTGCTGTGATTGAATCTGTTTTCTGGGAAAGTGGGCGGGGAAGTTTAGTTCAACCAGATCAAAGAACTCAATACAACTTTGTTCAACTTGATCCACTGCCTGCATACGCCAGTTAAAATCTGTTTAACTTAAAACACATCAATGAGCACAGCTACAAATGTGTCTTAATGCTGTGAATGGGTTATGATCAATCAATAAATTACCAAAAAATAAACTGCCCCAAAATAGATGTGACAGCAACTCTTAAATGCATCTTTTATGATTAATTCACTACCCAAACTACAGTTAATGTTTACTTAATCTTTTTTTATTTTATTTGAAAAGGTGAGTTTATTACCCTCCTCTTTCACATGCCTCACTACTTTTTCCAGCCTGCACAATGATGCAGTATCACAAACCTAAACAAATGAAGGGAACATTATAACAGAGCTCCTTTTTACATTTTTCTTCCTAAACTGTTGCAGCATTGACATGTAGTAATAATTGTAATGCATAATGGCACACGCTAGAGACAAAAACAGGAGTGGTCAAAGAATCTGTGGTCACTGCATGTGGCCTGCATCGTTGAGCAATGGCAGAGACAGAAAAAGGAAGTAAGGAACAAAAACAGACAGGATATAAGGGGGGGTTTAGCAGAGAGAGAAACAGTAGAGAGAGAGAGGTCTCCCACCAGGGAGGAAGCGCTCAGCACCTGAATAGTTTTTGTTGTTGATGTACACCTGCACTCAGGCCTTGAACTGAATAAATGCAGCTCTCTGAACTGCGTGAACTTTTTCTCAGTGTCATTAAGTTGCTGCAGTGTCAGGACTTTAAAGGAAGAAGTGAAATATTTCAGAGAAGGTGGTTACAAAAGATAAGATGTACACCGTAAAGAACGTTCAAGGTTGAGTTGGAGGGTTATCTCAATGTATAAACCACAGCTTGGCTGATAGCCAGTGCCGATGTTTTTGCAATTTGTTTTTGGTTTTATTTATTCCCCACTTTTGTTCCAGAGAAACACAGGAAGCCTCATTATCAAAACAGCTCAGCCGCTATAAAGATGTTCAGCTTTTCTTCATACTATCTTTAAACATTTAGCCAAGCCAAAATTAATATCGCACAACAGATACCGGGTTCCAGCCAGAAAATATTCACAGCCCGGCGGTATCGGTCGACAGGGGGGGGGCTCCCCTAGTTGTGGTACTGGCACTCTGTTTGAGACAGCATGACAGTCAGCCACCTCATTGGTTCAAACCAGAAAATGTATTAAAAACTACTCAGATGTTCAGTGGATGAAGCAGTGACTTTCTGAAACATCTTGTACCACCGTGAAGCTGACATTTGTAGTTTGGAGTTAAACAAGATGGGTGGAACAGTGGTTGGTACTGTTGCCTCATAGCAAGAAGGTTCTGGGTTTGAGTCCACCGTCTGGCTGCAGCCTTTCTGTGTGGAGTTTGCATGTTCTCATGTCTGCGTGGGTTCTCTCCCACAGTCCAAAGACATGCGGTTCGTAGGGTTAGGTTAATTGATGATTCTAAATTGTTCATAGGTGTGAATGTTTGTCTGTTAGCCATGCGACAGACTGATATACTTATTTAAGGGTGGCTGTGGCTCAGAAGGTAGAACAGGTCATCTAGAAATTGGAAGGTTGGTGGTTCAATCCCTGGCTACTCCAGTCTGCATGCCAAAGTATCCTTGGGCAAGATACGGAACCCCAAGTTTCTCCCAGTGCGTTCATCAGAGTGCGTGTGACTGTTAGATAGAAAACACTTAGATGTACAAAGTGCTTGTATGAATGTGTGTGTGTGTGTGTGAATGGGTGAATGAAACATGCTGTATAAAGTGCTTTGTGTGCTTATGTAGAGTAGAAAAGCGCTACATGAGAACCAGACCATTTACCATGTACAATCAGGTCACAGTGTACTCTCACAATCCTTTAGTTTACACTTGGAAAAGCGACAACGATCTCATTGGCATCAGTTCTCACCAGTGTCCTGTTACTCAGCAAATGCTGATGGTAAACAGATCTCTCAGCATTGTGAGCATGCAGATGTTAGTGATGCACTGCTGTGCCAAAGTGCAGGCTGACGGAGCTGCGAGCACGGCCGGAGACTTTGACTTGTTTTCACAACTTGTTTTCAGCGACCTTTGTATCAGTTTCTTTGAGAACATATATCAGCCAAATACAGTATGATTTATGTGCTGATCACAGTGGTTTTTAAAGCTGTTATTTCCTCTGACAGCAAACAGCCCGGGTGACTTCACATAAATTGAGCATATTGCTGTTGTAATATAGATTGTTCTGAAGAGCTTCTTGCTGCTTGTGGCTGTAAGAGAATTAAAAAAAGTCCTCTAGATGTACTGCATGAGGCTGCTCTGTTCCACAAAATCGACATGTTTTTGAGTGTCTTCTTTCCAACTTTTAATGCAGCGTTCTGTTTTCTCTCACAGTATCCTTTCCTCTTGGGCTTCTGTGTGGCTCTCAGCTGGAGTGTCCTGGTCTGTGTAAGCCGAGTGTACATGGGGATGCACTCTGTTCTGGTAAGCAGATGCAGTCTGTAACATGAAATGAATGTTTCCTCACTGAAATAATAAGAATATAAAGTGATGATCCTCATCCCGGATCTTTTACTTCCATTATGATTTGCAGGCTTTTGCCTTTTTATAGTGTAGTCCCAGTTCAACCTGAGCCCGGTCAAATGTGAAAGTTCAGGGAAGCAAAAATGCATTTCCGAGAACTTCCAGTGTCAGTGATTTCTGCACTATACAACTTCACTTGTGCCTCACGTGTTGTAAGAGCAGATGTACAGTACCTGCTGTGAGCCGTCTATGTCTATGAAATCACTTGTGTGCATATTTTTTAATTTTCTTTGAGTGCAGCGGTTCCAGTGAGAGCAGCTGTCAGACCAGTTTTAGTGTAAAATTTCTCTAAAGGCACAAAACAAGTATTTTTTTCAGCTGTTGGTATCAAATTAACTGATTTCTGATTACTTAATACAGTTCCTACTATATTTAACTTAAGTAATTAGAAAAGGCTTGTAGATCATTAAATGCAAATAATCCCACAGAGGATTTAGTGGTAAACCTTTGATACTATTTCCTGGGTTTACTTATATCTAATTTTAATATACAGGGTTTTAACATTTCTGTGTATTCACTAAAGCACATTTACAGGTTGATAACATAAGTATGAACTTGAAATTTATGATTTAATGGAAATTTATGTTAGCGGAGCCAATAAACAAATTAAAGCCCTGAGATTAGATTAGATACTCTGACCTGCAAACCTGTGACCTGGCAGCAGCTCTGAGGAGATTCTGTTTCCTCCAATGGCAACACTTGTTTGATCAGTCAGCGCCTCACCTGATCTTGATTAGACTTTTTTTATGACTGAGGAAATCTGCAGCTTAGAGGAAATGTTTTGGGGAGGAAAGTGTAAGTGAAGCGCCTCCTAGAGCAGGGAGCAGTAAAGGAATTTTTGCTTGGTTGTTTATTGGATATGTGTACTGCTATTATTAAATATATATCATCAGTCTTAAATCTGCATTGACAGGCTTTTTCATTACTTTAATGCTACTGAAACTGTCTTTTGCTGCTGCTTTACAATAATTTATGTCCCTGTGTTGCAGGAGGTAATCAGCGGTTTCCTGTACGCCCTCCTTGTTCTTGCCTTCTTCCAGCCAATCCTGGGAAAGATCGACAACTACTACATGATGGGCCACTACGCCCCACTTGTGATTGTCGTGTCGCACGTGAGCTTCGGGCTTGTGGCTTTCTCTCTGGATTCGTGGAGCACCTCTCGGGGCGATACAGCTCAGGCCCTGGGCACTGGAGCAGGAGCTGCTATAGCTTCCCATGTGAACTATCAGCTGGGGATGCTGCTAGATCCCCCACTGTCCTCACTTCCTCTAACTTTACCACCACTCAGTATTAGCTTGGTGTTACGCTCCCTGCTGCGCTTCTTCATTGGAGTCATCGTCATCCTCGTCACAAGGATGGTTATGAAAGCACTGACGATTCCCTTCTTATGTCGACTGTTCGGGCTGCCCACAGACGATGTAAGACGGGCGAGACAGCACATGAAAGTGGAGCTGCCGTATCGCTATATTGTCTACAGCGTTGTGGGTTTCAGTTGCGTGTGCTTTGTGCCTCTCCTCTTTAGGATCTTAGATCTTGCCTAAGCATTGTGTGTAAACTGTCATGTCCTGCTGACAGGGTGAGGGCCAACAGCACGTGGAAACATGCTGCTTGTTTTGACACGAGTGAAGGTTCTGTTTCTGCATGATAGAGGATGATTTAAAGGATAAATCCTATGGTATTCTATGTTTCCCTTATCATTAAATCACATCAAAAGACTATAACCAATAATGAATTGACCCTCAGTATGGGGTGTATCCAGCCAGAGGGGTGTACTACAAGCAAACTGTGTTAACTTCAGAGTTTTGTGTGTCACAAAAGTGTCTCTTTTTTTACCTGGCTAAATCACCGTGCTAACTTATGCTGAACACCTTAACCTGGTTTGGAGCAGGTTGTGCTCAGTTCTCACTGATTCTTTTATTTACAACATGTTTTAAGTTCATTATAGATTCTCTGTTGGGGAAATATGTTCTATATGTGCAAGCTTGCAAGCTGCATCTTACTAAACCACTGAATGAAGCGCCGCATTATCATGGGAATGTGCATGTATAAATTTGGTGATGCAGGAAATGTATAACTATTGTTATCGCAGCAGGTTAGAATCAAGTGTCTGTTTTGCATTGCTGGAATTGCAGGTACTAGAACCCAGAACACATGGCAAGAATACTTGTTCAGTCAGTGAAATTAATTTCACTTTCAATACTCACATTAATTCTCACATTGCGACCTGGACCTGACCAGGGTATACCCTTGAACTTCGTCTGCAGTATACCCCTCAGGTGTTGTGCTTCGTTACCATGAGAACAACTCGCTTATGCGGTCATGCTGCTACAATGAACTAGACTGAGTATTAATTATTCATAAATAATTACTGGATGAAAACTACAGTACCCAACTTTATCTTAAGTTCAAGAGCTGACAGCTACGCTCTGGAGGAGTTTAAAAGTCGATTTCAGGTATTAACACTTTGTTGGTTTTGGTCTTTTTGGGAGATTTTGTTGACTTATTAAATAGGATATCACCCGCCTTATCCTTTAACATCTGCCTGTGGTCGACACATTTAAGTGTTAACTGGAACCACACAAATACAAAGTACTGTAATGATGCTCATGTTCATCAATGTGGAATCTATTGTTCAAATATATCATAACATTTTTATTGGAGAGTTTCATTCTCTGGGAATAAACCAAACATTAATCTGTAAAGTCTGAAGTTGCTTCATCTTCAATTTGTTGACATTTTTAAACTGAACCTGCCTGAAAGCAATGACAAGTGCTGTGAGTATTTAAGCTTTTGGGTGTCAGGGCAGTTAATGATCTGTATGTAAATATCGAGAACTCTTTAACTTTGAATGGGTCTTACATGTCATGTTTTTCTACATTACCACAGTCAGCAGTGTCTTCTCACTTGTTTTTCTCTTCTTCTTTTTTTTTTTGTATTTGGCCCAAATTTAAGTACAGTTGATTGAAAGTAGAGAATGAATGAAAATAGATATTTTTGATAGATTATTTTATCATTGTACTTGATGAGTGGTTGGGGTTGGGGGGGGGGGCATTTCAGTTGTCCTTACTCTGCAGTCTGCAAAACCTTGGACCCTAGAACTTGTCTGATTGTTGTAACTATTTGTAATTTGTTGTGTTTTAATAATCAGTTAGAATATTAATGTCCAACTTATATCAGAATATATCGGGCTGTTTATAGATCTGCTATATCCATCAGTTCTCCTTTTTTTCTGTTATGAGGCCTGTGCCCATTTAAAACATTTGTAAACAGAAAAATAAATACAATATTTAAAAAAAAAAGTTGTTTGTTTTTATTTTATTTGGTTTCACCTGAATTTACTTAGATTCACCGGAGAGACTGGCGACCTGGCCTGGGTGTACCCCGTCTCTCGCCCTACGATGGCTGGGATAGACTCCAGCCCAACCACAACCCTGAACTGAAGAAGAAGGAAATGGATTGAAACCATTCAGTGCATCTGGGATTATTGTGCTCTGATTTGGAGTTTTGTAAATATTGATCACAAGTTAGACAACAGCAAAAATAAAATCTGTAAAATATTTCCATTGACATTACTCTGTCTGAAGGCTGGCAAGACATTCTTGTGATGTTTCTCAGGTGAAATATTACAAGAATTTCACCAAACATAATTCACACTTATTTATCCCACAGTGGTAAACTTTTATTTCCAGAATGAAAAATTCCAGAAGCATTTGGATTTTTAAGTGCCTTCAATGTGTATATAGTTAAATCATTTTAAAGACCCATAACCCACTTGTTTTTGGCTTGAACACTGTGGGTTATCTAGTCATAGTGCATATTATAAATTATTTGAAATAGTAGCTAGAGTACTACATTTTGTTTATTATTTTCTTTTAAGCATTTTCTTTTAAGCATTAATCAGTGTCAGTAAAACAACGCACAATTGTGCAATAATAATCAATGCCCCCGTTTCAACAAAGACTGGCTATAATAACCGTCATTAAACGAGGATGCAGTGGTGATTGATAAGGCTTTATTCCCACCTAGGGATGCCTGGTACAGACTAGGTATTTTTTTTAATTTTTTTTAATTTTTTGCTTTTTTCAGGGCATAAATGTGTTGCATATCAAAAATTGTTGCTAGAACATTTTTTTTAGAAAATAAATAAGTTTAATTAAATATTGGCACGTGCAGTAGTGTAAAATAACTTTCACCAAACTTTTTTCTTATTCCGTCTAAAAGCTGATGGAGCTTTTATTTTGAAAACCGCGGTTAAACCGGAATTCCGTAGTTTGACAGTCACCGTTCAAAACATTGTGATTTTTTTTTTTTACTCCTGCGGTTCACGGTGGAGCAACAGGACAGCAGGATTTGTTACGTTAAGGTTACCCGGCGTTAGCTAACTAATGTAGCCGTCACAAATATAAATAAGATAATTGTTTTGATCGTTTTTGTTGAATTTCGTCTCGGTTACCTTTAAAATAGTTTACCTGCTACTAGTCATTAGCGTTAATGAAACACGAACGACTTATGTGAAGTTTTCTCTGCATAAACAAGTCCTCTGCCGCCAGCGCAGATGCCTCGTTTGGAAAAGACAAATGCCAGAGGCAGGGACAGGTAAGACGCTTTCCCTCTCTGCAGGATGGACAGTGAAGGTCAACGTTAAACGTGTATATATATTTTAATTTCCTCTCTTTCTCCGTGTTTCCGTAAATCAGGCCGCAGCTAGACTGGAGGTTTGTGCAAAGGTTCTGCAGCATCCAGAAGATCCTGTTCCCATCATGGACCAGCCAGAGTGCCCTGATGCTTGGGACGCTGCTGGGCGTTACTCTGACAGGTAACAGCTGGAGTTACAGAAACAGAAGGGGAACTACAACAACAAGAGGAGGAAACTATTAAATGGCTGTAATTTAAGTTTGAGCAAGTTTTCTTCCCTGCCTGTTGGACTCCTGTGTCTTGTTGACCTTTAGTTGCTCTTTTACGAGTGTCTGTTTGAACTGACTCCTCACAATGCGATGTGCTGACACATCTGTTTTTCTGTCATCAGAGCAGCTGATTATTTACCAGGTGGGAGTCCTCCCCAGCCACTTCTACAATGTGCTGGCAGACAAAGACTACTCAGGCTTCAGGAGCCTGGTGGGCACTGCCATGGTGCTCATTTTATTCAACTCCACAGTAAGTTGAAGTAGCAGAGGGAAGGCAGAAGTCAACCTACTGACACAGGAGCATTCATCTGTCATTCTTCAGACAGCCCCTCTTCTTTCTCCTTTGCTGTATGTGGAATTTGGACTTTCAGCATTTACTCTTCACTCATGTCCAAATTTGTCTGTAAAGGATTTCTGTTTATGCTTTCTTGGCCAAGTCACTCCTGAAAAGTAGATTTTTGATTTTAATAAGACTAAATCAAAGTTATAATAGCAAGTCGTCTTGTATTCATGACATTCATGTTAAACAGAAATACCTAACTAGCTACTTTTGGCTGCTCCCAGATTGACAAGGGGTTGCCGCAGCAGTAGCTCCGAGTCTATATACCGGAAGCCCTTCTCGAGGCAACCCCAAAGGGATTTTCGTCACCTCTTGGGATCGAACTGGGGCGGAAATAAATATAACTTAATTAACCCAAGTAGAGTAGTAAAGGTTTTGTTTATGAAATATAAGCTTTTTACTAACAGTCAGTCTCTGCAAATCCACATTATGTAGCAAAGGCTTTATTTGTTATGCCACCTTTTTGAAAAAGGGGACAGATATTCTGTTCCCTGTGCTGTACATTATCTGTAGTGACACGTGGATGTGCATTTAAACTAGCTAAATCAGAAGTTAAATAAATATTTTACTGCATGGCATCACCCTTTTGGATCATTGCTGTAAAATTGGCAATGCTATAAGGTCAGAGCAACCTGACATGCTCATTTTATCACCTCATGCATTCAGTCTTGATTATATTTGCTTGGATTTTGAACCTAAGGAACTCCAACTGTAGAGTCAGAGGACCTGGACATTCTTCAGTCAGCTTATTTTACCGTGTTCCTTTTTAAAGGAACATCTGTGGCCTTTTCTGATATTTAAGATAATGTTTATTCCAGTTAGTCTCACAGAGGTCACCGTGTAGTGTCCCTTATTTGTCTCGCTCTTACTCTGTCTCTCTAAAACAACCTTTCTGCCTCCCTGTCTTTGTTCCTGTCTCTCTCACGCAGCTGAAAAGTCTGGACCAGTACATTTGCAATCAGATGTATGTTAGCTGGAGGAAGACGCTAACAGAGAGCCTCCATTCAGCCTACTTCCAGGGCAGAGTCTACTACACGCTCAATGTGCTCAGGGAGGACATAGACAACCCGTAAGCGTGAATGATTTTCATATTGGGCGCGTTGTTACGCGTGAAAATGTGTGTGGCTGAAACGTGACTGAAGACTGGTTTGTTGTGTGCAGAGACCAGCGCATCAGTCAGGACGCAGAGAGGTTGTGTAAGCAGATGAGCAGCATGGCGAGTCGCCTGATCGTCTCACCGTTCACCCTGACTTACTACACGTACCACTGCTTTCACAGGTGAGCGTGTTGTGTGATCATCCCCGACGTACTGTATGTCAGAGATCACTCAGTTACGTTAAGGCGTCGCAGCTTTACAGCCACATTTGCGAGCATGCAGAGAACTCCAGAGAACATAAAAAAAAATGTAATTTATAGCCAGCACATGTGCTCTTTGACTGGTCCTATTTATGTGTTACAACTACAAAAGGTCTGCTGCAGCTCTGACCTTATTAAAATTCAGGCTAAATTTGTTTTGTTTTTTGTGAACCCCTAAGCTCTTTTTGACATTTCCATCTGAAAGAAACAACCTCAACTTTAGTACCAGGCTGTAAAACAGGGAGGGCAGAAGAACAGACTGGTTCTATGGATGGGAAGAAGTGGTAATAGTCAGACTCACAATAAGGCTCATCATCCTTATCAACAGTCCACAGTAAGAGTTGGAAAAACTCTAGAAAAGGATGACAGTTTACTTCCAGCTTATCAATGACTGTCAGTTGGAGAGCAGATAACAGCCTTGTAACAATAAGTGACCTTTAACCCTTTCTAAAAATCCTCAGCTGCAATAGGCTCAGCATCCATTTTAGTCATAGTAATGCCAGGTGGTCTTTGTCGTGATTGTGCCATGCTCGGTAACCTTTGGAAATGGTGCTGGTTGCGTTTATATAACATACAGTATACATGCATGTCCTGGACTTGATGCAGTGGCCTCCAGAGAGGGAAAAAGGTTAAATGTGCGTTGTAACTGCAGCAAAATGACTCTTTGAATATCATTGCGTGTGCTTTAATCGTTGTGCTGTTTTCATGCATTTTGATGGAACACGTTCTTAAAGTTGCTCTGCTTTGCAGCACCGGCTGGATCGGTCCCGTGAGTATCTTTGGTTACTTTGTAATCGGGACGATTGCCAATAAAATCCTTATGGGGCCGATTGTGTCGACTCTGTTTGAGCAGGAGAAGCTGGAGGGAGACTTCAGGTAGGTTCAGTCTTTGTGAGTGAGTGAATGTGTGCAAACAACAGATTGATTTAACCTTCAACAGAGCTGTTGGGTGTTTTCCAGCTTTGTTAGATGCAAATCCTCCTGTGCTTCCTGTGTTTATTGTCAACGATACCAGGGCTTTGTTAAGAGGAAGTATCTGTAGACTTTGGTGCAATGCCCTCTGTGTAACACAGGATATGCATCAGTTTGCTATTTTCTGTCACATGCTGGAACAGTCTCACTTTGTGTTCAGGGAGCGACAGACCCAACAGGTTTGTGTTTAAAATCGATCTGTTATGGTTTTCTGCCATATGCTGTCACAACGGTGCATAATGATTATATTAAACATGGCCAAAGTTTCAAATAATGAGGCCAAAAGGCAAATAATATCTCTGAGCCAATGGCTCAGGCTTTAGACTGCTCTAAACACTCAGTTTCAGATCTGTATGAAATCAATGAGAGCAGAGGAGAGACGCCACCTCAAGGGGGGTGCGGGGGGGGGGGGGGTGCTGTGAAGTGAGATTAATGGGTTATCGAGGTAAGTCGAGCTTAAAGTCCGAGTTTTCAGAGTTGTGGTGGTGGCTCTGTTTTTACCTGGCTGGCTCACCATGGTAACTTATCCTGATTTCACTGATTCCTTTTGTTTACGGTGTCTGGTAAGTGTGATGTAGATTCTCTGCTGAAGGAATGCATAATTTTATGTGAGCCCAGCTTAACAGAGAAAGTTGATAACCACTGTTGTGACACTGGGGGTTTAAGTTTTGTCGAGCCAGCCGACACAAACAAAGCCCGACTGTTTCGAACCTGCTTTGAAGTCTCACCCTCAGAT
This sequence comes from Cichlasoma orientale, assembly GCA_034780415.1. Classification (NCBI taxonomy): domain Eukaryota; kingdom Metazoa; phylum Chordata; class Actinopteri; order Cichliformes; family Cichlidae; genus Cichlasoma; species Cichlasoma orientale. The sequence continues at coordinate 629,429 of JAVDPK010001061.1, read as the reverse complement.
GTTCAAACCTTCTGTTTGCAAGGGGCAGCCAATTCAAAGAAAGCTGGCTTCAAGGGAGTGAATGAGCTGTGGGTCTGTACCAAGACCCAGTATAAGATTACGTTGAACCAAAAACCATGAATCATGCAAAGATACTATAGTAGAGAGTCTAGTATGAATCTGGAAATGAGCAAAATTGGGTCTCCTTTAAATCATAATTTGCATAGTTTGAAAATTGAAAACACATTTCTTTACACAAATATGTTTTTTATGTCTAGATTCAAGCACATGCAGATCCGTGTCAATGCAGAGTCTGCAGCTTTTTACAGGTGAGACACAACCTCAACATCAATGATGCTGCGAAGGCGGTCGCTACTGAAAGTGCCAGAGAGTTTCATCAAGCACATACACGCAGCTTAAACAGAGCTTAACTTCCTGTGTTCATAATTTGTAATCATTTAACTTGTTCGGACACCGAATGAAACCAAAGAGCAGCATGGAACAAATGTAACTGTCCCTGCTTCCAGAGCCGGTAAGGTGGAGCACATGAGGACGGACCGCCGGCTGCAGGCTCTGCTGTATACTCAAAAGAGGCTCATAAACAAAGAGCTCTGGCTTTACAGTAAGAAAATGATGTACCTTACATTTATCATGATTATATTACACACACATTTTGATTAAACAAGCAGTCTTAACCTCTGACGTCTCCTTTCACAGTTGGCGTGAACACATTTGACTACCTTGGAGGCTTCCTGAGCTACATTATAATCGCCATTCCCATCTTCAGCGGCGTTTACGATAGCCTCAGTCCCGGTGAACTTAGTGCTCTCATCAGCAAGGTAGACTTTTTCTTTATATGAAAATGGAACTTAAAACAGAGCCACTTTAAACAATGCCGGGTGGGTTAAAAAAAAACATAGTTTTGATTTTTAAATCTTTGGAATTATCGTCCTGGTTTGGCAGCAGTGACACAGAAACACTTCATAAAACAAACGTGTCATACAGATACATGATTTCATTTGATTTTGCTGGTGGGCCATGCAGTATAAATGAAAATGTGATTCATTCTCAGCTTCTCCTGATCCCAGTATTCACACAACCTGATGGATGTTTCAGTTTAAGGGCGAATCTTTCAGCTGTGCCCCTTTGCCTTCAGAATTGCCTTAACTCTTTGCAGCATAGATTCAGCAATGTGCTGGAAATACTCCTCAGAGGTTTTGGTCCATACCGACAAGATAGCGTCACGCGCCGCACATCCATGATGAGAATCTCCCGTTCCACCACATTCCAAAGGTGCTCCGTGGGTTTGAGATATGGTGACTTGAGTACAGTGAACTCACTGTCATGTTCAAGAAGTCAGTTTGAGATAATTTGAGCTTTGTGAGATGGCATCAGAAGTCTCTGCGGTCATAAATGTATGGTCATGTTCAGCAACAATACTCAGTTAAGCTGTGGTGTGTAAATAATGCTCAGTTGGTACTAAGGTACCCAAAGTGTGCCACGAAAATATCCCCACATCATTACGCCACCTCATTCCAGCCCGAATCATTGATATAATGCAGAATGGATCCATGTTTTCATCTTGTTTATGCCGCACCTTCCAAATGTCACAGCAGAAATCGAGACTCATCAGATGAGGCAACGTTTTTCCAGTTTTTTTATTGTTCAGAATTGTAGCCTCAGCTTCCTGTTCTTAGCTGACAGGAGTGACACCTGCTGTGGTCTCTTCTGCTGCTGTAGCGCATCTGCTTCAGAGTTCAGCGTGTTCTGTGTTCAGAGATGCTCTTCAGAATATCTTGGTTGTAACGAGCGCTTATCTGATTATCTCATTTCAACAAGTTACTTTAATAACAAATTAGAGCATAAAATCATGGGTGTACGCTGTGCTGATGTTTTCCTTGTAGTTAAGTTGAAAGATTAAATATATCAGTGTTTGTTGGTTGTTTACCCACTAGGTGGCACCAAAATCCTTTTTATACTCCTCAACATTCCGGATGCTCGTTCTTACACACAGATTTGACTTCCAATTGTTTTGTTGTGCATGCAGATATGCTTTTTTTTTTTTTTTTTTATAATAATCTTGCCTCCTATTTACTCTCTGCTTGGATTCTCCCTCTCCTTGTTCATATTCAGAACGCCTTTGTGTGCATCTACTTGATAAATGGTTTCACGCAGCTAATAGACCTGTCAACGACTCTGTCAGATGTGGCTGGATACACCCACAGGTATCAGGCTGCATACTTAAATTCACCTCTCTCAGGACAAATGATGACAGCAAGGTTTGTGTATGCCAGCCACCTTTCCATAACTGTGTGTGTGTGTGTTGTGGTCAGGATCGGGGAGCTGAGGGAGGTGATGAATGACATCCTACGCAAGCAGTGCGACTACGACCCGGCATCAGGAGAAAGCTACGACTTTGACAGGTTTGTATGAGCATGTTAAAATACACAGAGAGAGGATTTAAGAAGCAGGCTGCACGTGAACAGAATTGATTAGATTACATTAAACATACAGAAATGGCAACAGAAAAAGAAGATGATAATAATTAATGTTTATACCAGAGCCTTTGAGCCTAAACGACATCACCTCTCTGCACAGCGACTTCAACATCCACGCAGGCCCAGTGGACACAGCCTTCATCGTGGACCACCTTTCATACAAATCCCCTTTCTCTGACCAGCTGCTGGTGGAGGATCTGAGTCTGAAAATCAGTCAGGGAACTCATCTGTTGGTGGTGGGGAACACGGGCACCGGCAAGACATCACTGCTGCGGGTCCTTAACCGTCTGTGGGAAGCACACAGCGGTGAGAGAGCAGAAGAGGCGAGGCTGTTTGGTCCATTGTGATCTATTTATTGTGAAGGCAGGGCAGGCTTAATCAGAAGGTGAAGAAAAACTGATATATGACCCAAACACTCAGTGTTTCCCTTTAAAAATCCAGTAAGTAAGTAAAGAACATGAACAATAGGTCATAGTTTTAAACTGATCTTGTAATGTGTTGTTAGGAACCTGTCAGTACTGCAGTTCACTGACATTTGGACATAAAGAATTATCTCTAAATGCATTCAGTAGCTTTACAGCTGTGTCTCTGTCGTTTTTCCTCAGGGTTTGTCCAGATGACCACATGTTTTGGGCCCAGAGGAACCCTCTTCCTGCCACAGAAACCCTACCTGACTGATGGCACTCTTCGTGAGCAGGTCTCTTTATTCTGTTTGTCTCAAAAGTTCCTTTATAGAATCTGCAACATGCCAAATCGTGCATATATGTGTGTGCAGGGTGTTATGTTTATGAAAAGTCTTCAAATCTTTTTTTTTTCCAACAGGTGATCTACCCACTGAAGGATATTTACCCTACATCAGGTATCATATTCAGTTTGATCAGCAGCTAACTAACCAGAGGGAAAATACCTTTATTAGTTGATCTGTGTGTGTGTGTAGTCCCTTTTGGCGGGACAGAGGCATGTTTCCCACTGTGTCACATCAGCTTTTCTTTTAAAGACTCCTTCAGTGTGTTGAAACTGAGGAGACCAGTGCCTGCAGTTTTTTATTTATTTTTTAGGCCACGTAAAATCAGAGAGACGGGTCAGTTGATGCTGAGACACATAGTGCGCAGAGGTCGCCAACTTTCTGCAGTGTCAATCATTACAGCCCTCCAAACTTCATGTGGCCTTCCGATTAGCTCAGGAACTGAGCATAGAGAGCTTCATTGTTTCCATGGGCGAGCAGCTGCATCCAAGCCTTACATCACCAAGCACGATGCAAAGCATCGGATGCAGTGGTGTAAAGCATGCCTCAGTTTAAAAAAATATTTTTAAACTGAGAAACAAGAATGCTAAATGTTTGTTGCATCATAGAACCCCCCCCCCCCCAAGTCACTATTATGTGTCATGTTTTCAGGGTCAGTGGATGATGACAGAATAATAGAATTCCTGGAACTAGCTGGAGTGGTAAGCTAAATTCTGCATTTACCTTGAAAATCTGAAAATATTTTGAATTTGTACTCGTGCTAAATAAAAACTCCATCTGCGTGCAGGCCAATCTCCTGAAACGGACGGGCGGGCTGGATGAAAAGGTGGATTGGAACTGGTAAGAGAAACAATTGGAAACTAAAACTTTGCAGATTTCTCGTTGCTGTGCAACTGTCACCTCCTCAACTGTTCTCAAGCGTTTTTGGGGTTTTTCCTCTGCAGGTATGACGTTCTGTCTCCAGGTGAAATGCAGCGCCTCTCCTTTGCACGACTTTTCTACCTGCAGCCCAAATATGCAAGTATGTGCTCGGGGTTTTGTGCCAATATTTAAAAATTAAATAAATAAGAAAAAGTGAGCTGAAGCTGTTTGCTGTGGTTACTGTACCAAGATATGTTCGATTCTGCAACTTTCTTGTGTTTAAATTTCAGTTTTAGATGAAGCCACAAGTGCTTTGACTGAGGAGGTGGAAGCACAACTGTACCGCACCTGCAAACAGCTGAGCATGACGCTGGTCAGTCTGGGGCATCGCAGCAGCCTGGAGAAGGTGGGCTGAACATTCCGACTGTAATTAAAGTAACTGTTGGAAATTACACTCAAACCTTTTGCCATTTTTTTCATACATCTTGTGCTTTAGTCATTATTGTTGAGGTAAAGGCCCATCAGTGGGTCAGAGCTGAATGAAGTGTTGCTTTGTGTGGTTCTTCACAGTTCCTCTTAAAGAGAGTGAAGTTGATCAGTAATACATTTTTGTGTTTCATTTTCACCTACCTCCTCTCACTTTGTTCTCATATCTGTCCAAATCATATACGATTTTCTGTTAACTTTATGTCTCCAGTACCATGATGTCCAGCTAAAGCTGTGTGGAGAAGGCCGATGGGAGTTAACCAAGTTAAAAGCAGCCAGCGGGAACCTCAGTCTCAAAGACGAAGCAATGTGACTGCGGTCATGCCTTTGAAATGCCTTCACCAGTGTCTATGTTTACATGGAGCCTTTAGAAGAGAATCAAAGTTCTTTGTATAACCAAAATCAAACAAACTAATGCTTAATTTTTGATTTTTAGAGTGTGACTGAAAAAAGAAAACCGTATCATCTGATCACTTTCTGGCTCTGTTCCTCCTGTGCCTGCCATCTGATATCTCTTTCCAAAAATGGCAGCTTCCAAACTGAACTGGTGTTCAGTGGAGTTTGTTTTTAATCCAAAGTTTTTTAAGAACAAGACAGTAAGATAGCGGTCTTAATGGAGCTGATCAAACACAGATGAGGCAGACGGGTGCAGGATGTACTGTAACACTGTACTGATTACATTGTATTAAATTATATTCTGTGTAAACTGTTGGCCCAGAATCTTCCATCAGTGTGGGAATAAGATACGTAAAGGCTCCTTAGTGTATCACTCACTAACATTTAAGTGTTCTTAAACAGCACACTTTAAGGCTGGTGGTTCTGTGTCCAAAGGTAATAGTTAACAGTTTAAAGGGTTGCGGGTCAAAAATGTTCTGGTCTCACAGACGGACAAAAAACAATTTCTGTAATTTCTTTAATGCATTTATTTGAGATTACAATAGCTTAATGAAACATTTACAATGACAGGTTATTACTGTGTAACAGTCTTGTTATTAAAAAAAAAAGTCTCATTCCTACTAAGAGAGGAGTACATCGGTATCTGGACCCCCCCTCCCCTTTAAATTGTTTAATGAGGGCATGCAAAATTATACCTTCATACTATAACAATATTTGCAGTTTCATAACCTCAAAGTACATCAGAAATTTGTGACTTTTTATTTTATTTGCGTTATTTTTTCTTGCATTTTTGAGCCCTCACCAGCATCTCCTCCCTTCTTAAGTACAGGGGATAGCTACTGTTAGAATGATTTTGACCCAGGAGGAGTCATGACTAGAAAATAATCCTTGTGTCAAAATGCAGGTTAAAGGAGACCTTTCACATGCAGGACCTTGTTTTGACCCTTTAAGGTTTACCTAAAGTGCAGTTTTTTGAAGTTTTCTGCAGCCAATCATCAGTAATATTTTTTTCTGTTACTGTGATGGACAATAATTTGGTGCAATTCTGCTACTGAAACTGTGCTCTCCCCCTTTGATATTAATGCTCAAAGTTAGAAAATTAGTGCTGAACAAAAACAAGATTTTCCCTTCCGATTGTGAAACTTAGTGTGTGTAAAATTGATTTGTTTGCATTTTTAAACTGAGGTTAGATGTGTTTTCAGCCCCGAAAATTTCATATTGCCATCTTATGAGGATTCAAAAATGCTGGAAAAATATAAAAGTGCCCCGTTTGGACCCACTCCTTTCTCCTTCAAGGGCCTATAACTTGTAAAATATTCGAAAGTGAAATTTTGCCTGGCTACATTAAATATTTCACAGTTACAACAGAGAAATTCTGAGGGGCTCAGGTGGGAACTTTTTAAGATCTTGTGGATTTTATATGGACCGATGTATCTGTAGATTGTAGATAGCATTTAAAAGACCTCATCTGATTTCATAAAAATTTTCATATCTACAAAAAAAGAATTATTTGGCGATTAAAAACTTTTTCCATGCAAAAGGCACAAGTCTGGTTAATGAAAATGGAGTGCAGCAGGCAGGCTTCACATTTACACTCCTCTCAGATATGTATGTTTACACAAACACATTATTATGGTCCATGTTTACTTAAGAGCTTCTCGTGACCTTGAATAATCTCCTGAACTGCTGCAGGATCATCCAGAGTGCTGAGGTCGCCCAAACCCTCCAAGTCGCTCTCCACAACTTTGCGCAGCACCCGGCGCATTATCTTACCCGAGCGGGTTTTTGGCAGTCGCTTGGCAAACTGACAAAGATGAAAAGAATGAAGTTACTAAATAAAGCCAGTCTCGACTGTCTGTACGCCTTTTAAAGTCAGCACTGCAGAATTACCTGGATGAAGTCCGGACAAGCGTACTTAGCGATTTTTTCAGACACCATGCTCTTTAGCTCCCTGGACAAGTCCGCCTCTTGTACATCTACGCCCTTTTTAAGCACCACAAAGACGTACACACCTGAAAACGCAAAAGATACACATTTATCTGTCCTTGCAAACTGCAGAAATACATGACTGACTGATTTACACCGAAAGGAGATGTGTTGAGTTTCTCACCTTGTCCTTTGATGTTGTGTGCATACCCTATGACAGCAGATTCAGCCACTGCAGGACACTGATTCTGTCACAGAAATCAGGATCGCCTTTAGACTTTGCAAAAGTTTAACGGCTTAACATCCAACTATTTTTTTTGAACAACCAAAAGCATTGCCCGTCTTATAATGTGCATTCCAAGCATTCAGGACTTGGCCCTTAATTTTGCCATTTTATTTCTGCCTCCTTATGAAAGTGTTTCTGCTGTATTTAGACTCCATGCAAGTCCTGCTCTGACCTCTTCCACATGCATGATTCAGACTGAATTTCCCTCACTGGTTGCTAATGATTGAGGATCGTGTTGGTGTGACCAAAAATCTGTGTTTTCAGCACAATGCCTGTGTTGGATGTTCTCCCAGAAAGACCTCGTGACATTATAGCAGGATTTTGCATTCATGGTGCACAATCCTGTACATGTCAAGAAATGGTGAGGAGCCTCCTGGTCAGCCTCATTACCTGAGTCTACGTCTTAATCAGTCTTGGACACGGCAAACTAGCCCAACGCACTAGAACCAGACCAATACCGAAACCAATTTTTACTGCTCAAAAAATAAATAAATAAAGGAACACGTTGAAAACACATCAGCTCTCAATGGGAAAAAAAATTATGCTGAATGATGTTAGAGGCAGCATAATGTTCTCCATGGCTTTTCCGGACCATTTCACAGCTGTCACATGTGCTCAGGGGTGAACCTGCTTATCTGTGAGAAGCACAGGGCACCAGTTGTGGACCTGCCAGTTCTGGTATTCTATGGCAAATGTCAATCCGGTCCCATGGTGCATAGGGCCCACTAGAGGATGTCGAGCCCTCAGGACACCCCCATGAAGTCTATTTCTGATTGTTTGGTCAGAGACATTCATACCACTTGACTGCTGGAGGTCATTATGTGGGGCTCTGGAGGTGCTCGTCCAGTTCGTCTTTGCACAAACAAGCAGATACCGGTCCTGCTGATGGGTTAAGGATCTTCTGCCACCCTGTCCAGCTCTCCTAGAGTAACCTGCCTGTCTCCTGGAATATCCTCCATGCTCTTGACACTGTGCTGGGACACAGCAAACTTGGAAATGACACGTATTGATGTGCCATCTTAGAGGAGCTGGAATACCTGTGCAACCTCTGTAGGGTCCAGGTATCTCCTCATGCTACCAGTAGTGACACTGACCCTAGCCAAATGCAAAAGTAGTGAAAAAAACAGTCAGAAAAGATGAGGAGAACAACCCATATAAAACCATTCCTGTTTTGGGGGTTGTCTCATTGTTGCCCCTCCAGTGCACCTGTTGTTAATTTCATTAACACAAAAGCAGCTGAAAGGACAACCTTGAAGATGATAGCAGCCAATTTGAAACCAGGAGCGTACCTGAATTCAGTTTGGTGTAAAAACAGGTACGTTTTTGCGTTTTAAGGTCAGAGTTGTGAAACCTCGAATGTGAACTTTGAGCCTTGGAATGTAAACCATTCAAGTTTGTCAGTTATCGTCCTTACCACTACATCCTCTATCTCTGCTGTCCCAATCCTGTGGCCGCTCACGTTAATGACATCATCGAGGCGGCCAGTGATCTGGTAGTACCCCTCCTCGGACCGATAGGCACCGTCACCAGTAAAGAAGTAGCCTACATCATGGGCACCAATACAGAGGGATTTAGAGAGTGTACGTTTCTCCTTACAGGAGGATAACAGGCAATAAGAAAACACCATGAAAAAAGAAGCTGTTTGTTCCTGAAATCGTGATACCGTACCAGGATAAGGCTGGAAGTACGTGTCAACGAATCTTTGGTGGTTGTTATGAATAGTTCTGGCCATACCAGGCCAAGGTTGAGCCATACACAGAGCTCCGGATATGTTGTTGCAAGTCAGCACTTCGCCCTGGAGAAATCCAAAAAAAAAAAAAAAAAATCCAAAACAGTGTTAAATGTCAACTAGATAGCTGTATTACAAAACCAATAAAACATTCCGAGGTGACAAACAGGCACAGTTTGAGTGTTGGAAATGCTACATCAAAGCTCAAATTATTATTTTTGTATGTTTTGGCTGCATTGGGGAGGGGGGGGGAGGGGTTGGCTCAGGGACACTACAACTGTCAGCACAATCTGTGCTTTGCAAAAGCAAAAGCAACCTCAATCACCACAAAATAGAGCAACAGATTTTTAATAGGGAGTTTGGCACGCACAGACTTGGGCTGATCGTGGGAGTAGGGTGGGTATCAAAAGTGACACAGCTGGTGGTTATTTTATAATCCTAATCTGACCCTCTCCCCCAGGTCGTTTCCAACCATTCAACATTTGCAGGAATAGCGCACACACACACACACACTCACACACACACACACACCTCAGTGTCCATAAGCACTGGCTTAATGCCAAAAAATGGTCGCATAGCCATTCCTGGGACAATCACTGCGTCTGGGTCTGATGGCCTTGGAGCGATGCAGATGCCACCTGTCTCTGAGAACAGAGCAGAGCGAGTAAAATGTAAATGTGCAAATCATCCGCTTTTTCTTTCAAATTACTCTATACTGGCAATCAGTCCCAACCCATCAGGTTACTGCAAATAAAAAAATCTTTAAAAACCTTTTCAGACAGATACATTTAGTAACTTTCATGGTACAGAGGAATAATTGTTATTTACTTATTTTTTTGGTTGTGGTGTTCCTCAAGGATCCATGCTTGGCCCACTGATGTTTTCAATATACACTGTATATTTCTACTTTGATACTCAAGTCAAGAATGAAAAATAAATAACTAATTTTAAAAAATATAAAAATATTTAAAAACAAAACAAAAAAATAAATAAAAAAAAAATCCAAATTTGATTTTTTTATATTATCAATATGTACAGAGGAGGTCAGGAGAGGCGAACAACAGTGAGTGCCTACAGTCATCTGTAAAACACGGTGGAGGCTCAGTCATGGTTTGGGGCTGCATTTCAGCCAGTGGTGTTGGGGATCTTGTCAAAACGGATGGAATAATGAATGCAGAAAAGTAAAGTTACATTTTTATCCACCATGCAGAACCATCTGGAAAGCATCTGATTGGGATTGGCTTAATTTTTCAGCATGACAATGATCCCAAACACACTGCTGATGCAATAAAAGAATACCAAACAGAAAAACACACAACGGAGCACTCATCAGTCATAGATCGGCCTCTCCAGCGTCCGGACCTCAACATTATTGAAGCAGTGTGGGATCATCCTGACAGAGAACAGAACAAAGGGCAGCCAACATCCAAATGAGAGCTTTGAATGTCCTTCAAGAAGCCTGGAGAACTATTCCTGAAGACTACTGAAATAAATTAGAAGAAAGCTGCCAAAGAGAGTTCAGGCTGTGTTGAAGAATAAAGTTGCTCAGACCAAATATCGACTTTCAAGCATTGTACAAGCTCCGTTTCTGCCTTTTATTCTGTATTTCCATGTGTGTTAGCATGTTTCAGTAAGTCACAGTTCATGATCTGCTGTGAATCTACTGTAAGCCCTTCTCATTGCTACAGATGTAGATTGTGGAATTACAGCCATACTAAGTAAATTAAATGCTATTAGGTCCGCCTGGACATCAGGGACCTCTGGTAATCCTCTTGGTGGTGTTGGTAGCAACAGAGGGGACTTTCTAAAAAGTAGGACACAACAGATGATTCCACAATAGCATTAGCCACTGGCATCCTGTTCACATCAACTGTAACTGTGAGAGTTGTTGCTTCACAGCTCCAAGAAACCATTTAGCGCGCGCGCGCACACACACACACACACACACACACACACACACACACACACACACACACACACACACAC
>JAVDPK010001061.1:554627-576327 GCA_034780415.1 Cichlasoma orientale | reverse complement strand
GACCTGCTCCGTTGCCGACCTGGGCCGGTGCACCCCTCCTTAGACGACCTGGTAGTCCCGGGCTCCCCCAGGAGCACTATATCGATGCCGAGCTTAGTGCGGACACCCGATCGGCATAGTCCGCTGCAGCTCAGAGCTCCTGAGCTCAAACGACCCGCCAGCCTCAGCCTCCCGGTAGCTTGGATTACAGGCGCGCGCCACCGCACCCGGCGAGGAGCAGCCTCATTCACAGAGCTTTTAACTATGATTGATGTGACGTCATCACCTCAGGCTAGTGATCATCATCAGCGAAGATGTGACGCAGTAGCAAAAGAAAAATTCAAAATGAAGCTGAAAGGCCCCTCACATCCACACAGGTGATTTCAGAGGGTCGTTGATGGGTTAAAGATTTAAGCTGTCCCTGTCATAACAAATGAACAAAACTGGAATGTGACTTAAATGTTAAACAAGCAGTTTGGTCCATCAGTGAAGAGACAGGCATAAAACAATCTAGAACATGCTAGTCAAGACAGAAGCTTTTATTCAATTACATCAAAATATGGAATCAGCAACAGCATATTTCTGGAATATCATACAGAAAATGTTTAATCTCAATCAACTGAACTTAGAAATACCTATATGGTACCCCTGAATTGTTATCAAAAATGTATAAATTAGTGTTAAACTACAAAATGGGCAAGATCTTTGCACATCAACTCTTCTGGGCACCAATATGTTTAAACACCTTCAAAATGTCTAAAAGCCACAACTTACAACTTATACAATACAACAGCCTTCATAGAACTCACAGGACAAAGGATGTTCCAAATGGGCCTCACACACTCAAACAGATGCATTCACTGCACAGGCAACTCTGCTAAGAACTATATACATGCTAGATGGTCTTGTAGACCTGTTCAGGAGTTCTAGCAGAGGTTACATCAAGACCTGGTTTAATTGCTGTATCTCAACCGCACCCAAACTGTGCATTTTAGGTGGTGTAAGTGAATTACTTATGAAAGCAAATACATCACACACAGTTCTCACTGCCTTATGCATCGCTAAGAAAACTATCATCACTATCATGAATTACTTAGCATCGGAATTTACTATATGTGTGTGTTGTCTGGAGCTTGCTGAGCTTTGGCCCCTGTAGGACATGGCCGTTGCGGTGAGGGCTCTGCTTGGTGTCGGGTGGTTCTTGGGCACCAGGGGCCGTGTTCTCAGCTTGTGCCAGGATGGCCAACCTTTGACAGGATTGGCTGCCTGTTGCCTCTAGTTCTCTGGGGCTTTTTCCCTTTGGCTGGGAGGGTTCCATTCAGGGTGTGCACGTGGTTGCCATTGGGAAGTGTGGCTTCGGGTCTTCAGTGCTCCTGGGGGGCTGCAGATGGACAGGTGTCCTGGGTCTTTCTCTGTCTTCTTGTGGCTCCCTGGGGGCATTATTGTGGCCGTTTTCTCCCAGGCTACAGTAGTGTAGCAGGTATCTGCATGAAACAAAAAAGCAACCTTTAAAATAAATCAATTTTTTTTTTTTGCTGCGATCTTTCAATAATTTAGAAAGTGTCACATTGCATAGTGACACCTGCTTTTAACTGCTCTCCCTTCACTGTCAGGTGTCTTGATGTTTGACTTTACCTCTTCAGGAGCTAAGGTTAGTTTAATTCAGTTTCAGGAAAGAAGCAGGTACAGAAAATGACACCACATCAAAAGAGAGACAACACAACAACACAAATATTCAATTCAATTCAATTTTATTTGTATAGCGCCAAATCCCAACAAACAGTCGCCTCAAGGCGCTTTGTATTGTAGGTAAAGACCCTACAATAATACAGAGAAAATCCACCAGTCAAAACAGTGGGAAGGAAAAACTCCCTTTTAACAGGAAGAAACCTCCGGCAGAACCAGGCTCAGGGAGGGGCAGTCATCTGCTTTGACCGGTTGGGGCTGAGGGGAGTTGAGGTGAGTTTCCATTCTGTGGGACTATCTTTCATTATGTAATGGTTAACACTCTGGACTTTGATTGATTGATGTTGGTTCAGATCTTTGTAGAATCTCATTTCTAAGCAGTTATAAAGAAAACCTGCTCACTTTGGGAAAATCACGCTGTAGTCCACAGTTGTAATGATTACACTTTAAAGATTGCTGCATACTGAGTAATCTCCACACGGTGGTGCAACAGCATCATTAATCCAAACCTCTGGCTCACACGCTCAAAAATGTAACAGGAAATATCATTAATATGATAAATCTATAACCGGGGCAACTTTTATTATTATATAAGCATTATTGGTAAAATCAGGGCTGACCTCCTTTCTTTTAACGTTATCAGCTTCTTGCCACTGAAATAAATTTTAATCACTTATAAAGCTAGTATGCCTCATTTATCTTATGACACTATCCTAAAATTTTATTCCAGCTAATCAACTGATGGAATTATTCTGGAAGGCTGACACAATTTGGAAGTGCCCCTTGTTCATTGGAGGATCCAGTGTGATGGTTAGCACTCTGGAGTCTGAATCCGGGGAGTTCAAAACTCATTTTGTGAGGTCAGGTACAGCGTCTCCATCTTCCAAAGTAAACTGAACTTGTTCTTATTTCAGGAACCACATATATTACCAATTCTGTTACCTCAATAACTACAGCTTGATGTGAACATTTCAGAGGAACTAAGCAGGTTTTGCAATAGTTTCTTTCAGGACAATGATGATCATTTAAAAGGCATGAGGAGTCACTGTTTGGTATGAGAAAGATGTGAATCACATCTTGTGGATTTGAAAGTCACCAGATCTCATCCCACCCCAACACCTATGACAGATTTAGGAACTATCCCCCCCCCCCCCCCCATTTAGGTGCAGGTTCTGACGATTTGCCACATTTTATACTGAGTCATTTTCTTCCCAATCATAATCTTCACTGTTCTTAAAAGAGAGAAATTCTCTTCAGGAACTAAACTTATTTTAATTCTGTTTCAGGAAAGAATTTAGTTACGGAAAATACCACCACCATCAAAAGAGACACAAACACAGCGGCAAAAACATTCACGTCTCTTTATTTGTTAAATACAGTGATTAAAGTTCATGGTCCTCTGGGTGATAAAGTTCACTCATCAGTCTGTAGATGTATGACGGTGCGTGTCCTCCAATGTTGGAGATGAACAGTGTGATGAGCTCAGGTGGGACGTAGTCAAACACAGGACAGTGCACATTCACCTTTGAGAGAATCTCTCCTGAAATAGAAACAGCAAACTGTGAGTACTTAAAAAAAAAAAAAATCTGAAAAGGGGAGCATTTACATCCAAATCTAAAAAGGATTTTCCAAAGATGGAAACGTGGCTGAGCGGTTGTTATCGAGTGTTTTGTTGGAAGTGTTACCTTCAGTGAAGGGGAGCACCTCATGTGGAGAGACGAACTTATGGAAGGTATCCTCTTCATTTGGAAACTGAAGGACATGTTCATAGAAATATGTTAATAATCATTTGTTGGCAGCAGAAACGAGAGAACTGACAGGTCGGAGTGATCCCTTACCTGAGGTGAGAGCTTGAACATGGGAGCACAAACAATCAGAGGTGTGGAGTGGTGCTTGGCTGCAAGGGCCAGCGTGTGTGTCCCATTGATGGCCCTCAAGCCTCCATTCGCTAGAACTGTCTGTGTACCAATGATGACCTGCAGCGAGATGGTCACGCAAGTTAACCAGCATGCCCTAACATGACTATGCTAAGGTCTTCTGTGGTATTAAGTACCTTATTAACTCGAGACATCACTGCAAATATGGCAGCGTCTCCAATCACAGTTGTTTCGATGCCAGCTTTGGAGAGGTTTGTGGCCATCTCATGTCCCTGTTGGGAGGTGAAGAAATAAGAAAGTCTGTTTTTATTTTCCAATGAAACATTTAGTATTTCTTTTACACCTGATGCAGCTGACCTACCTGGCAGAAAGGAGCACACTCTGCCACAATGACGTGGAACTTGCGTTTGCGTGCGGCGTCTTTGAGGAAAGCCTCCACGGTGCGTGAGCGGCCGACTGTCATGATGACCTCATTAGAGTGGATGTGTTCCAGAGCCTGCATGGCGATGTTGTCAGTTGTTCCCTCTGAAAAATTAAGTGAGGGACAGAGAAAAGGTAAGCTATTTAATAAACAGGCTGATGCCAACTGTTAAAAAACACAACTTACCCAGCTCGGTGAGTAACTCATTGATGGCCTCAATCACGTTGGCTTTGAGGGGAGCAAAATGCTGCCCGAAGTTCTCCTCGCTGAGTCCCCCGGAGGTCAGCAACTTATGGAGGGATTCCTGGTCTGCCTCTTCACTGCTGCCTCGAGATCTGAAAGGAAAAACACGCATCTAAGAACAAATCTCACAAAAAAAGAGAAGTTAATTGAGCCATTTTAACAAAATCAGTTTATTCATAGTTTTGATGAGAAGAAGCA
This sequence comes from Cichlasoma orientale, assembly GCA_034780415.1. NCBI lineage: Eukaryota > Metazoa > Chordata > Actinopteri > Cichliformes > Cichlidae > Cichlasoma > Cichlasoma orientale. Next base: position 571,923 of record JAVDPK010001061.1, on the reverse strand, counting down.
CACAGATGAGAGGGGCATTCATGGATTAGATCCTTAGGATAAGTCTTTCTGAGCAATATATTCTCATCCTTTAATCTCTGCTATGACTTTACATATATTTCATCACTGCCTGGTGAGCTAACTCAACTATAAGGTCAAATGGTTTTAAGGGACAGAAGAAAAAAGAAAGTAAAACTGCAGCTCATTAGCTCATTTTGAATTTGATGGCAACAACTCAAAAGAGTTGGGACAGAGCCATGTTTCCCACTGTGTCGCATCCTCTCTTATTTTAACAAAAGTTTGTAAATGTCTGTGAACTGGGGAGACCAGTTTCTGGAATTTTAGGAGAGGAATGTTGTCTCATCCTTGTCTGATAGAGGATTCTAGCTGCTCAACAGTCCTGGATCTTGTTTGTCATATTTTTGGTTTCATGATGAGCCAAATGTTTTCAGTTAGTGAAAGATGGGCAATGATCTCCATATACCAAGTGACCTTCTCACCTGGCATATTCTTCTCTGATGATCTTCAGCACCCGTCTGATCATGTTACCCACGGTGGTCTCTGACGGCTGGGCTGCGGTCATTCTCCTCCCGTCTCTGCGGATTATATCCATCAGATCACCTGAAACCGAGAAGATGTTTGTAAAAAGTCCAAGAAAGCTAAAGAGGAGCCTGTGTTTTTATTTCTCACGTACTAAAGTTACAGCAGCTAGAGCAGATTTTAAAACGACGCCTGTTTAACTACAATGACAGCTGTCACTGCAGCTAGCTGCGCTGTAGTAGCAATAAGTGGCATTTAGCACCTGCGCTGCTCCACCGAGCCTGGGCTGTGATTCTGCGGAGCAGAGCTGTCGTTTCTCGGGCTGTCTCCGCCGAGCCCCGCAGAGGCCCAGAACCGGTCCCTCCGCGCTTCAGGTCGGACAGAAACGCCTCAACCCTCTCCGTTAGGTCTGTTTCTTTGTACGGGCCCGGCATCACTGGTTTAAAACGCTGTCAGTATAACACCGAAATGTCTACCATGCCAGTGTGTTGATGAGGAAGAACTTCGAAAGTACATCCGGGTGGCTGTGCGCTCGCTGTCATCTGATTGGTCGGCTGCTTCACGAGCTATTGCATCAATTTTTGCAGCGTTGGAACTATTCGTAATTTTTACGATATATATCGTAAAAATTATGAATATATATATATTTTTTTTTTTTATTGTAAAAAATAAAAATAAAACGATACATTCGATGTTCCACTCGCTCGGTTGGACTGTTTGCTTAAATCAATTTGTTGTTGACAAATATTCATTTTATGGTTGTGGTTGCTAAATGAAAAAACAAGACAGGGTGAAAGAAGTGGCTTTTTAAGACAAATAGAAAACAGTACAAAAAGATTGAAAGCCACGTAAACAAAAAGCACAAACGAGCAAGATCAGTGAAAAAGGGAGTACTCTCCTTCCTCATATGTAAATATTTATCCAAATTATTACATTACTGCATTTTTATTTTGATTATTTATATTATAATAATCAAAACTAGTCATGAATACTATATGAAAAGTAATTATCCTTTGAGCTTCTGGAGACTAAAAGACAGGATAAACTCGAATCAAAACCAGTACCTAACTCAGAAATTTGTTCCCTTTAGTCAGAAATCTGGAAACGTGTTCATAATCCGATTTTCCGGTGTGGTGAAAAAGCTTGATTTTCTTAATTAGGTTGTTGTTTTAAGATATGTTTTGACTTGTATTATGAAATTAGTCTCAAATGAGACTTGTGGAAACACACAGTATATTTACGCAGTTGTCAGTTCATTCGATTGTGATAACAATAAGGTAATAAGAGGCCTGATGGGTGATCAAACTACAAATTTCTTCAATAAAGCCACGATAGTCCATCAGAGCCAAAGATTGCACCTTGAAATTAATGTTGAAGGTTCTCCTTCATAATCTATCACAATCATATTCATTCCGGTGGGTAGTGATGATGTTGCAGGTATCCTCTGGGGCTGATCTAGGAATGTAAATAATTGATGGCAAACTATAAATGGAATCGCCAACTAAAATACACCCTGGAGTCTCTGTATTACCCTCCAATAACAGTTGTGACTGTCAGCCTACCTCTTTCAGACACAAACATTTTATTTGCATATAAAACAACATACATAACTCTGAGATAATGACACAGCTTACTCACCTTCTAGTTGTTTGTATGCAGTGACATCTTTTGATAACATCTAGCTCATTTCACTGCAGAGGTTCAACCTACTGAAAACTGTTTTAGAACAAAGCATCTTCGAAATTAAGGTAATGGCTCCATCATCTCCTCACACATGGATATATATAAACAGCTGTGGTTATGTAGTCATCACCTTCAGGACAGTTTGATCACTAATTATTCATGACGATGGTGCTTTAAAACATGTGGAAAGCAATGTTATTGGCCACTAGCGTGATCAGCAGAAAATCTGAGGGTTGTACTAAAAAGTGAGATGAATGAGCTAGTGTGGCATGTTATTTAACCACCATTTTTTTCACTTTGATTTTCAGGGTGTCTTTGAATTCAGCCCTCTGTAGGTTGATAATTTTCATCTCCATCAAGCAATACAGCATTCTTTCATTCATAACACTTTACCCAGTTCATATCATTATAGATATGCAGCATGATTTTTTTCCCCCACTGAGATCTGATCTTTAAAGTGTTCCTTTAATTTTTTTGAGCAGTGCATTAGGCTAATGGAGACTGAGCACTGAGAATCCTTTAATGTTTTTCTTTTTAAAGTTTCACACTTTCAGGACTGTCTTAACTCTTCGTGGCACAAATTCAAACAGTCCTCAGAGATTTTGGTCCATGTTGACATTATAGCATCACACAGTTGCTGCAGATTTATCACCTGCTCCACTACATCCCAAAGGCGCTCTATTGGATTGAAATATGACTGTGGAGGTCATTTGAGCACAGAGAACTTACTGTCGTGTTCAAGAAACCAGAGATGATTTGAGCTTTGTGACATGGTGTGTTATTCTGCTGGAAGCAGCCATCAGAAGATGGGTACACTGTGGTCATAAAGGGATGAACATGGTCAGCAAAAATATTCAGGTAAGCTGTGGGGTTTAAAACAATCCTGAGTTGGTAAAAAGGGGCACAAAGTGTGCAAAGAAAATATCCTCCACACTATTACACAACCATCAGCCTGAACAGTTGATACAAGGCATGATGGATCTATGTTTTCACACCAAATTCTGGCCCTAACATTAAAGAGACATCAGATATTGAGGGTCATCGGACTAGGCAACATTTATTCAATCTTTTATTGTCCAGTTTTGGTGATTCAGTGCAAAATGTAGCCTCAGCTTCCTGTTCTTAGCTGACGGGAGTGACACCCGGTGTGGTCTTCTGCTGCTGTAGCCCATCAGAGATGCTCCTCTGCATACCTCGGTTGTAACAAGTGATTTTTTTTTAGTTATTGTTGCCTTCCTATCAGGCAACAGTAACAAGAGAATGGCCAGATTGAAGCAGTCTGGCCACTGTCCTCTGACATCAAAACATTTTCTCCCAGAGAACCACCCCTCACTGGATATTTTCTCTTTTTCAGACCAGTCTCTGTAGACCCTAGAGATGGCTGTGTGGGACAATCCCAGTAGATCAGCAGTCTCTGAAATACTCAGACGAGCATTTCTGGCACCAACAACCGTGCCACGTTCAAAGTCACTTCAGCAGGTTGTCTTGATCATTTCTAAATACACTGAGCTGCTGCCATGTGATTGACTAAGCATTTGGGTTAACTGGCAGATGAACAGGTGTACATAAATTAGCTGGTGAGAGTAATGTGGTCTACATTTGTGCCCTTGTTTCCAAATGTGCCTAAACAGGAAATTGAAGCAACAAATAAAACAAAAATAATTAATGTAAATCCATCCAATATTTTATTGAATAAAAGCCCAACACAAATTTACAAAATTTAATCAGTCAACATAAAAACCAGTGACTGCGCACAATGTTCACTGTTAAAAATGTACCCATGACAGATGCCTTAATTTATCCCCATCAAAAACAATCTGCAACCACCCGAGCCAAAATATTTCTGCTGGAAAGAAGCATGTTGGATGGATCTGCACATACTGTAGTTGGAAACTGATATATTGGAGAATGCAGAAGAATAATTAGGTCTACCAGTGTAAAGAAAAAGGGCATACGACTGAAGGGAAATTTTAAGAAAATGCTTGGATAGCTTTACATTTCAGAACCTCCATCCATTGCACTCTGACAGGAGAAACTTTCACAAGTATATATATATATATAAACTGTATAATAGAAATCAGGAGGGTGTTTTACTCATCGTCATATAGATGTTACAAATTCCTTCCTAATAACAAGGCTTTTGGTTCCTTGCTTCGTTTGATAGGTGACAATGTTCCAAAAGAAAACTAGAACGTGCAAGAGCCCATAGAAATGACCTAATTTACAACTAAGAGAATATTACTGACAACTCACAACCCCCGAAAAGAAAAAAGAATTACCAGTAGAAAGAACTAAGTGGTAATTACAATATGAAAAACAAACTAAATACAGTTAAATTTAGCTACCAGACATGTATGCAAATTAAAACACAGAAGTTCAGTGGTTGCCAATTGTCTCAAAGTAACAACAAACTGTTTTCAAAGAGCCTTCACTTGATAAAAGGGCACCAAGGATCTAGTTTGCTTGGCATGGCAAAGAATGTGTATATAAACAGGAGGGCAAAAGACATTCGCTCATGGCACATCCATTCAACTGAGCTCAAAATCAAACGTCGCTGTTCAACAGATTGAAGGAACAAGTTCTTATTCAGTGAGCTGCAACATTCGAAACAGTGCAGACAGAAATGTCAACCCCGGAGACAGACATCCCCTACGTCTTGCAGTGCATTTCTCCCTACAGCGCTTTTCATGTTTCCGACCACTAAATAAGCAAGTGATTTTTATTTATTTTTTATTTTTTCCCCAGAAGACAACCTTGGTACTCTCTCTCGCTCACTCAGCCTTGAAAACTAGATTTTGAGCCCCCACTTGCTGTTGTTTGCTGAAGCTAGTCCAAGGAGGGTGGATGTTTTGATGTGTTAGCTGACCGTTGGGCAGCGTCCCTCGAGGTAAGGAGCTTGGAGTGGTGCCGCTCTACTCGATCAGCTTCTTGGCCTTGAAGAAGCGCCTCAAGTAGAAGACCTGCCATGTGGCCAGCCCAATGAGACAGCACATGGAGAATATGCTGAAGTACAGCACGCGTGTGTTGGTGGATTCTGTAAAGTTGTAACAAAAAAACAAAAAAACAAACGCAGCTATGTTATCAGAACGTAATACTTTTTGTTCATACAGTGAAATAACCACTAAAACCAGACAACTCTGATTTCTTTAGATGCTTCCTAAAAACAACAATCATGCAGGAAGATTGAGTGAGAGAGACTGAATGGCTATGTCCGTGCTGAGCCGTTTTACCATTGGTGTCCCGCATCTCCTCTTCCCTCTTTTTCATGTAAGCAAAGTCATTCACAATGGACTCTGACAGGTCTTCCAGGCGCCTGAGCTCAACCTCGAGAGGCTTCAGTTTCTCCACCTTGGCAATCTGAAGGGACAAAACAAAGCCTATTAAAATCAGCAAAAGTGACACCTCAGAGGCAAATGCTAGAAAAGGTAGTACTGCTTTGGCCCAGCAGGTGTCAGTCTGATGCTGCGTGTATGCCAACGCGTTCCTGTGGGTTCATGGGAACCTGCCATTTGAACTCTGGTGTGAACAGTTACACCTGAGAAAAGCCTAGGTGCGGTTGGCTTTATTCCACAGCCAACCAGCGTTTTATGATATCAGTGTAGGACGTGTACCAACTCAGCTAGAATGAACTCACTTGCCCCATTTTATGGTGTGCTGGAAACTTAGTTATGTGGCATGATTATTTTATTATTTTTTTGTTTGCCCATAACTTGATGCAAGCCACTGGAACAAATTCTTGTCAGTGCAGGAAAGGCCTGAAAAACTGCCAAAAAAAGTAGGATTGTGTGTGTGTACATGTAATTTCTGACTCTTTTAGTTATTAGAGAAAAAAAAATCTTCCTCTTTGGTCTGGAGCAAATTAACCAAACAATGGCTTTACATTTTATTTTAAACCATCCATTAGGAGCTTGAATTTGAAAAATCAGCAAGATGCCACATTGTCAAAGAAACATACAACAGCTTGCATCTGTCAAGCACGCATACTCAAGTATTGTGTCACAGCAGGGAATCCATCCAGTACATTTGACTACTCCCTCCACTGAACATCATCGATCTATGTAGGTGAACACACGTGAAATGTCTCCACCCCGCTGCCCACACACAGGAATGTCCACTTGGAAGTCTCCCTGAACATCGACCGATCAGAACAGCATGTAATATCAGTGTATCACACGTGGGCGGGGAGAGAGGCGTGATTGTAAGCTCGCAGTGCTTTATCACGTCTAAACTTATTATTAAGCGTTGCCCGAGGCAGTCACAGTAAGTGCTAATAAATTCTCAGAAGGACACCCAAGTAATGTGATGATGCACAACAATACATCCCTATGCAAGAAAATACTGAATGGTGTGAAGCCAGAGAACCTCCTGCACAGAGTGTGATATTTTCAATACTGGACACATTGACGTCAACACCATCTTTCAACAAAAGGCATCCACAGTACTATTTCCAGGAAAAACTGCAAGTCTTTTCTCTTTTTCTTTTCTTTTAAAAAACAGGCATTTAGGTCATCTGACTGCCAGATTACGCTTCCATAACATTTAATACTGGCATTTGATTACCCTGAAACTGCACCTTTCTATTTTTTTTTTCTTTCTTAACTGTAACCAGTGAAGAGGGTGCTACAAGAGAAGCTACTGGCTTGGTCTACAAGACATTGCACCATCATCTATAGCAAAACATTTCAGACCGATTCTGACCTCTTCGTAGTTTTTGGCCTCAACGCCGTGCTTCATGTCCAGATTGACCAGCTGGTCAGGCACTCTTCCAGTTCCTGATTAAAAGGAGAAAAAAAAATGTTTTAATCATTCAATTTCACCAAAACAAAGCATTTAAAACTGTATTCTCTTATAGCAATTCGTAAGACTGGAACTCCAAATCCTTAACTTGGAACAGCAAGAAAGAAAATTTTTAAATTTTCTTAACAGCCACTGTGCAAACAGATAAATACATTAAATAAGTAGACACTTGGTTAATTTGTAGGGATGCCCTGATTCTGAAATTCTGAGCTGATCTGATTATTTTGTTATTTCCCTTTTTTTGAAATGCAGAAATCATCATCATCGTCATAAAAGGAAAAAAAAAAAAAAAAAAAGTCTTTCAGCTGTTCATTACATCAGCTTGAACATTTAGCATCAGTTTCAGCCACCAGCCACTTTATTTGCCAGTACTGGCTGAGATATTGTTTGTATTAATTCCTATACATTTCTTTTTTTTTGTTGTTTTTTTTGCGTTTTCATTGGCAGTGTAGACAGACAGGAAGTGGAGGAAATATACGGGGCAGATTGGCGACAAGCCGGGATTCGAACTCGCGCCGCCCACACCGCAAAGCGGCATTTAAATGTGGTTGCCTGCTCCACCCCTGAGCCACCCAGGCGCCAATTCCTATACATTTCTGCAAATCCATAACATCTATCAATAACCCAATATCACAGCAAAATCTACTAAAAACTAAAGTGATAAAGGATGAAGACAGTGGGTTAAACTGTTTATCACAATACCTGAAAACATAAACCTAAGCATTGAGTTGAGGTTTTATTGTCATTTCAGATATATAGATGCATATTGAAACAAAACAATGTTCCTCCAGGGACCAGGGGTGCTACATAGAGCAAAAAGTGCAAGACAGATACAGTACAGATACACAGTGCAATAATTACAAAAAATATACACTACAATAAATAAAGAAAAGGTTCTTATTCTAAAAAGTAATAAAGTAAGAAGACAATACAATGGACAATCGATATTAATATACATTTAGCAGCATAGATTCTAGCAGCAAGTGCGTGGACAGCAACAGCTGTCCATAATATGTTTTTTGGGGGGGCAGTTGACATGCTTACCCATGGGTGATTTGCTCTCGAAGCAAACCTCGAACATGTCATAGTCCTCGGTGGTGAATGCAAACTTTCCTTTTAAGGCATCTTCCTTGGAATAAAGAGTGTGGCCAGAGGAGTCTGTGATCTGTAAAGTTACACAAAATAAATAAATAACAATAAAGAGCCAAAGAGAGGGCAGAACATTGGTATATTTGTTTAACAAATACCTTATAAATATTTTGTTCTCAAATGTGGAATTTAATATTTTTTAACCATCATTATAATTAATAATGGCACTATTATAATTTCAGACACTTGGACAGTTCAATCACTTCACCTGTGTCAGGTAAAGGATGAGATTGTGATGATGGTTGCTTGCCATCATTACAAATACAAAGCTGTATATACCCATGCAAGCCATTGAACCAGCCAGCTGTTAGAATAGGAAGGTGCTAAAAAACACATTACAAAAAGCTTAATGAGGACGCAATGGGACCTTTAATAATAAAAAGACCGGCCCTCTTCTCTGATGTGTGAGGAAAATCTTTTCACATATTCGTTTAAATAATACACAAACCATCACTGACATGCTGGAGACTAATGTGCTAATGTGGCTAGGCTGAGCTTGCCAGCCGAAAGGACCGTAAGACTGACGTGTAACAGCAGCAGAGCCCAGACTGAGTCACCGGCTGGGTTATTTCCCCAGAGTTTTAACATAAATACACACACTATGTGATACAGCGAGTACTCGGTTGTCTCCAAAGTATCTGAGCTCAAGTTAAATGGTAAATTACCCCCTCAAAAAATACCCTGAACGGGGAGTGTTAGCGAGCACTAACGTTAGCCGGCTGGCTAATTAGCTTCTCAAACCAGGAAGGCGAGTTTTCCTGGGCCTGGGTTAGCTGCAGTGCTGACAACAGTTCACATTTTAGCAGCACAAATGACTCAATTTAACACGCTCAACTGCGGGATTCTCTTGTAAGCGGCACATCACGTCAGCAAAAATCAGAATGAAGCCATTTCGGCCCAGCCATAAACTCGGTTGTGGTGAGGGTAGCTAGCCCACAGGTCTGCGCTCACCTTCAGGTTAGTTTTCGTGTTTGCCTGTTCGCTTATTTCATACTCCCCCGTGACCAGGACATCTTTATGGATCTCCTCCCGTAAACACTTTCTGGAGTTGACCGGTAAAAAGAAGGAAATTGAAAATACCGATTCAATAAGAACCGGTAAGAGCAGTAGCGCAGCGACTCGAGCCATGGCTACCATCAACCGACCAACCAGACCGTGCCAGCCAACCAGCTTAACACCGACTTCCAACTCACACTACCGGCGTCTCTCAGCGCTCCAGCGCCGCCGCTGTCCTGGAGGTGGAACTCCGACTGCAGACCCTCCGCCCGTGAGGTTGGGGTGAGGTCAAAATGTATTAGGATAAATCAGAGACTGTGTCTGGAATAGAAGCGTTTGGACCCCATGAACAGTACAACAATAGTTTTTGTTGTTGTTGTTCAAAATAATTTTTTCAGCTCAATTTAAATGTTCTTAATTTCATGACAATTTTTTTCTCTTATTATAAATAGAAGGTAGCCTACTGGTTAAGCGCAAGATTTAGGGAATCCAGAATAAAACACATTACAATACAAACACTTTGTCCAGGCAATTGACTTTTCTTCTTTCAGCTGCTCCCTTTAAGGGTCACCACAGCAGATCATCTTCCTCCCTCTCACCCTAGCCCATGTCCTCCTTCGCTACATCCGAGAATCTTCTCTGTGGTCTTCCTCTTTTCCTCTTGCCTGGCAGCTCCATGTTTAACACCCGTTGTCCTCTGCACATATCCAAGCCATGTCTCCAAACCCATGTACTCATTTTTTAAAGATTTTTTGCCTTCATTACGAACACAAACCTGGGCCGCCCACATCACAAGCACGTGGTTTACATGATCGCCTGCTCATCCACTGAGCCACCCTGTACTCATTTTTAATCCTATCCCTCCTGGTTACCCCCGTGAAAATCTTAGTATCTTCAACTGCCACCTACAGCTTGATCTCCTGTCTTTTCCTCACTGACACCGTCTCCAAACCATACACCATAGCAGGTCTCATTACCATCGTGTAAACTGTCCCTCTGTCACAAATAACCTCTGACAATTCACCCTGCCTGCGCTCTCTTCTACACATCTCTTGTGCACTGTCCGTTGCTTTGGATGGTTGACCCCAGCCCCCAGGTATTTAAACTAATTGATCTTCACTACCTCTGCTTCTTGCATCTTCACCTCTCCGCCTGTCTCCTTCTCATCCACACAAATGTATTCTGTCTTGCTTCTGTTCAGGCAGTTGACTCTAATATGTACAAATGCACCATTGCCGCCGTGTGTTGTGCTGACACATTTGATGCAACAGTTAAGGACTAAAACTAAAGACAATTGTATGGAAGCTGCCACTGAGGAAAACTTTTTTTTAGTTTTTTTGTCATCCATAAATCAAAAATTATTTATTATCTCACAATTTTGACTTAATAACTTGAAATTTCAAGTTATTTTCTCAGTCAAAATTTTGAGATAAAAACCTGAAATTTTGACTTAAGGCAAAAAAAAAAAAATTTTAACTTTTTTTTTTCAGTGGTGGAAACAAGGTTCCATACATCATCTTTTATTTTACTTACTAGCTTTTTTATAAGTACTTGATATTGTTTTATTTGGGCTTGTTTGTTTCTAAATTCCTTTTTTTAAATTTATTTTTTAATTAGCTGAAATGTTTTGACTCCTAGTTTTAGTTTTCAGTTTAGTTACAGGTTACTGTTACAACCTCGGTGCACAGAGCAGGATACCTTCACTGTGAGGAGGACAATGCAGGTTCAGGTTGCGCTCAGAGCAACACACTGCTTACAATGTGGTTAGCGCTGCTAACGCCACCAGAAGGATCCCAGCGAGACTCTTTTCTGTGGTTAAGCTGTTGGAAACATAACTCTTCAGGGTCACGTGGAGTTAGCCTTTACCACAGAGCATCTGACACCTAAGAAATCTGCTGCCGTATCATCTTCCCAGAGAGATATTGGTACACGCATATGTGGAAAACACTAAACTGGTGTAAAGACAGGGACCCATGACAGATGGCAGGGACACCAAACGGACAATGAAAGATCAAGGGGGATTTTTTTTACATCCTTTGAACGTAGGTGCAGGTTAAGATTCCCATCACCACTGATCATGGACAGGCTAATCTTGACCTCGCACCACTTACTGGGCAGGCAGTGGAGCACAGAATGATTTAGCTCTATTCTCACAACGACATAATTTTTGTACTGCGATTGAGACAAAGCCTTCAGACACCGGGCAGCACATTTCGCTCCAGAATGCCTTGATAGTCTTGAGATTTCATTGTACCCTGCACAACCGAGCCTACTCCATGTTTCACAGCAGGTAGAGTGTTCTTTTCTTTGCATGCTTCATTTTTGTGTCTGTGAACACAGAGCTGATGTGATTTGCCAAGAAGCTCCAGTTTTGTCTCGTCTGTCCAAAGGACGTTCACCCAGAAGCTTTGTGGCTTGTCATTATGCATTTTGGCAAATTCCAGTCTTGGTTTTTTTATGATTTACTTCAACAGTGGCTCATCAGTTGTCTTCCACTTTGGCTCAAACAATCTGTGTGATCTGACACTGATGTACTTTGACCTTGGAGTTCACCTCTAATCTCTTTGGAAGTTGTTCTGGGCTCTGTGGTTACCATTTATATTATCCGTCTCTTCGGTTTGTTATCAATTTTCCTCCTGTGGCCACATCCAGGGTGATTGGCTACAGCCCCGTGGACCATTTCTGAATGTGTAACTGTAGTCACAGGAACATCAAGTAGCTTGGAGATGAAGAGAGATCCCTGTTAAAAAAGGCCCTACAGTCACATTTCAACGAGCAGCAAAAGCATCTCAGAGATCTGCCCGCCAGAAAGAAAGAGAAGAGAAACAATACAGACGAATGAAAAATAATCATCACCGAGCACCCTGAAGGTGCCTCTTCCACTGTGATCCAACTGAAACTACAGTGATGCCAGAAGCTCCAAAACCAGAGAGAGAGGGAGAGAAGCAGAAGAAGGAGAACCAGAGAGTAACTAAGATTTGATCACTGGCTCAAGTTGGCACATTAACCCATTATTACCTACAAACTACCTGTCGTTACATTTTTACATGCTGTTGTGCTATTTTTGGAGCATTTCAGCTTGCTATACATCATTACAACATTTACATCCTAAATTTGAATAATATGTAATAAATACATAGTAACTAAATACATTGATTAAAAGTGTAATAAACCACAAAGAAATTGGAAATCTTTTTTTTTTCACATATTTTTCTAAATACAGAAAAATCACAACCGTATCCTTCAAAATTGTAAATGAAATAAAGTAATCCTTTAAATCCTTTAAAACCACAGGAAATGTATTTTAAATGTGTTTATAACTTTATTTTTGAGACACACTCATTTTTAGAAACTAGCAAAAACATATATATAGAAAACATGATTTTCAGCCTCATGTGCATACGTGTCCAATTTATTATGTGAAAAATGGTGCTGCCCAATAATTTAAACATAACCTTGTGCTGGATAATTGTTCTGCAAAACAGGAAAAAGCCTTATAATGAGCAAGGAAACTTTAAAATAAATAGGGAGTGCATTAAAAACAGAGTAAGAGCAGAAAGCTCATACTTAAATAAAATACATTAAACATGAGTAAAGTACTTGAGTAAATGTACTCAGTTACATTCTTGCTGGTTCGATCTGTGCTCTCATCTTTTATTGGAGACTTTGAGATTATCAGTAATCTAGTCCAATGGTTTTGGTATAGGGGGCACTAATGTTTTGGCCGCTGTAGCACCATCATTTCCCCAATTCTGGGATCAAGAATAGTATATTTTATTTGATCTTAAATAATTCAGTGAGATGCAATTGAAAAGCTGGGACCGTTAAGTTTAAATTACTTTGTTGAACAAAGTACACTGTTTCACCTCTGGCAGCGGTCGTGTGTGGGATGGAGTGTTTACATCAGGTGTATTTGAGCTTCAGACTGTTTGCGCTGTAGAGCGCTGCTGCTCCAAAAAAGGACTTTCCAGTTTCCTGGGTACAGAGACAAGATGACCTTGTAGAATAGGCTAAATAAATCATTATCATCATCATCATCATCACAATGTATGATAGAGCTCAGAACTGCAGTTCATGCAGCAGTGCAGTGGTTAGGACCAAAAGCTTCTGGGTTCAAACCTCCTGCTCAGCTGGAGCCTTTCTGTGCAGAGAAAGTGTTGTGGTGATTCTAATTAGGTTTAGAGTGGATGTGAGCGTGACTTGTTGCCCGTGTCTCTGTGTGAGCCCTCAGAAGGACTAGAAACACTTAGATTTACCCCACCTCTTGCCCCAAACTGTGTAAGCGGTGAAGAAAGTGGATGAATTGTAGACTGGTGGTCAGCTTGTTAATTAGACTAGATAACATGTGATGTGTTTTAAGCCGCGGTGCATCCTGATTATGTCTGAACTTCCTAGAAAATGCAAGTGGATTCCGGACCCAGCAGCCACTGACTCTTAGGTCAATATTTTTTAGCATCTTTACAGTTTGAGTCACAGACCTGGAGCCTGCGGTAAACAATAGGAGCTCTGCAGTTTAATTCACACAGCAGCAGCTATATTTTGCAAAATAACTGTGAGATTTCCTTTGAGGCAGCTATCATTTTCAGGAAAATCCTAGTGTTGGTCTTCTGCAGACCACAGAATATTTTTAACCTGGGCCCCCTAGTGGGTCAGAGTGGCTATATATCTGAGACTAATGTTAGTGGCAGAGCGTGGGAAGGCTTGTGCAAACAAGTCAGTTCAAGGTAGAGAGAAGCACAATAGATCGATCGGGGACTTTAACTTCTTTCACTAAATAAATAGCAATCTTAGAGGAAAGTTAGAAGTCTTTTAACGCCTCAAAATCTGCTTACTGATATCTAAATATTTTCACTAAAATGCCTTTATCATTACAGCTACTACATAATCATCCACCCAACATGTAATTGGTGGCTCTGGATCAGGAAACAGACACATTACGTTCAGTGTTGCCTGGGGTGTTTTTGAAAATCCCAAAAGCTATTATTTTTCTGTCAGCAGCTCAGGGATTACCCAATTATATATGATAGAGCTGTCCAGTTTCCAGGGAAACATCCTTGTTACTGATCCCATGAGACAAGAAGAGGACACGTTGCTGAGTGGGGAGTCTGGCACCAGGTGAACAATAATTACTGGATAGAGAAATCCCTCCAGTTTTGTAGCTTATTGCGTCAAAACCTCTAAGAATAGCAAGCCACACGCTCCTCTGTGCTGCAGAGGAGCTTCGGCCAGAAATTAAATTCACAAAACTTTACATTCATCGATAATGAACAGCCTGTATTTGAGTCTTAGCTGTTCTGGAAATGTGAGAGTCGCATTTGTTTCTAACAGTTTGTGAAGTTCAGCCATATGAGGGCACATTTATTGTGGATTAATTGCTTCAACAAGCAAGATGCAACCTTTCTGTGGAATCTCGCAGCTGCTTGCAAACTTTGTGTCACCTCTGGGCACTGTTTCAAAATCACATTTCATTTGACTCTCCAGAACAGGCACTTCCTTAAAAGAACAAGCCTGCTGACGCAAGTGTTCACACCCTTTTAACTAAGTGCTGTCACGTTCTGAGTTATGCTTCTTATCACTTCTAAACACTGAGCAGACATATTCACCCAGCAGTAATTAAATCATAAAATGCTTCAGGTGAACTGGCAGTAACTCATGAAATTACGAAGCACTGTATGAAGGTAAATTATGAATTTTCTGCGTCGTGCTGACGCTCATGGCAGAGACAAATAGTCCTGTCAGGGCACATGTAAAACTGAGGGTGTTCATCATTTGATCGCTACACGTGTTATTTCAGTGTCGGCTGAAATAATTGTACTGCTTTGTCTGCCATGAGTAGCAGACTGATGTTTTTATGGTATCCTTTCTCACCAGCAGAAAGCTATCAGGGGATGGGTTCCTGTGAATCCAAAGCCAAGCCAAACTGAACTGCTGTCGGTGTGGCACGTAGGCGAACTCAGCTGTTTCATCATCACTGTGCTCACAATTACACCGAGGCAGGGATCTCTGTCTGTCTCCCTCCCTGCAATCCTCTCATCCTCATCATTGTCTCCCTTCCTCCTCCTCCTCCTCTCTTTCTACCAGGCGTATGCTGCCTGGTTCCTCCCCTGGGTTGCAGCACCGACGCAGGTTGGCGTCATAGTGGTCTAATTTTACTGCTGTTGATGCTGATGTTAAAAGAAGCAATAGGCACCTGCTATTTCTGCAGCTACCCCATCTCCCTGAGCCCGCCGAGAGGTATTAATAGACAGAGTTATTAGATGCTGCATGGTCGCACACGGAAGCTTTATTGAGGAAAAAAAAAGGGGGTTCTGCTGAAGTGCAAAGGAAAACGGATACTGAGAGGTAGGCTGTTATGCAACAGCACTGCGAGGACAAAGGAAGGGGCCCTGTAAAAATTCAGTCCAGGCGTCCTCAAAGCCTTCTGCAAAGCATGAAAAGAACAGGGTGTTTTGCAACTTCAGTTCTTGGTGCGATATTGAATATGTTCCTCTTTTGATTTGTATCAGGTTGTACTGGAGGAAGAGGCCTGACTCCAGGAAGCAACTGCTGACATCTTGCGTCGCTTTACACATAAAGGGTGTGACCACACTGGAAGGCCTCCAACGTCAGAGCTGGTTGGTTATTGTGCGACAGTAGTCTTCCACCGAGCATGTCCCTCACACACACACACGCACCACGCACTTCCTGTGTAAAGCCATTAGGCAACCTACCTTTTGATGATTCTGCACATGATGAACTACTGACACGAGGTGAAATGAGTAAGTGAGGTGAGAGAATGACAAGCAGACGAGACGGGAGAGGTCTGATGACAAAGTGAAGAACAATAAAAACGGAACCATTTCTCTGCAGAGATGCAGATGGAAAAACAACAAGAAAAACTGAGTGGCACAACCGTCACACTATGGTCAACAACCAAGGTTTATCTCAAATGATCACTGCTTACTGTGTGAGTGATGGCTTTACTATCTTCATGGCAATAATATAGCTATATTTCACAACAGGTTTCCCCCTGAAGACCCTAAGTTTTAATTCATACCGCATAAACAATCAATCTGAGGTTGTGGGGGTGGGGGGGGGCGATAACATGCTAGATTATATGCACATTTCTCAAAAAACATCTTCCAAATTATGTATTTACATGTGACCTTTTTATCTAGCAAATGACATTTGCTGTCACATCAGTATCCACCTTGGCCCAGCTGTGCTTCAATAAGATGCACATTTAGCAGAAAGCTAAATATGCAGCTAAATGTATGTTTTGATTTTTTTAATACCTTATTTCCGGTTATCTACAAGCCGAAGTCCATTTAATAACTCGACACTGCTGTCTGTGCCTTTATGAATTATTTCTAAGGACTCCTCTTTCCCCCATTCTTTAATTACACTGTAATTCACACGTCTTTGGGCTGTGGGAGGTGATATTTTGGCGAATCTGAGGCAAGAGAATTAATTAAACCAGCGTATATTGTGGCTGAAAACGTTGCTTTCAGATCCTCTTGCGAGTTCCCTTGCACAACTACAGCTTGTGTGTGCGGCGGGATGTGAGAAACGTGTCGTATCGGTTTTTACGAAAGCAGTGCAGCAGTCTTTCCTCTTCCCAGCAGAGCTGTCAATGGTTAAACCGGCGCTCCCTGAGATGTGCGGAGAAAAACCCGGAGAGAAGAGAGCATACATCTGTTTTAGCGGAAAAAGAGCTGACCGAGGTGCCCGTCTACTTTCTGTTGGCAGGCGGCGGCAGGCAGCAGTGTCCTCGCAGAACCCTATATTTGGGCACGGATGCTAAGACGTCATCGCGCACGGCTTGCGATTAAAAAAATGGAAAGAACGCACTGACGTAAGAGCCACTGACATAGTTAACCCTAGCAACAGGCGGAACAATAAATAGAGCAAGTGGAGGTGCAGGAAAAAGACGGCTATCCCTTATATAAGCTAATTTTAGGCATTATTTTTGATCAACTTTGAAAGCCTGCTACTGGAACTGCATTCAATCTACTGTTCCTGAGAATATTCATCTTTTTTCCTCTTTTCTTTTCCTCTCACCCAGTCAGGGTAGATGGTTGGGGGTTTCTTCCTGTTAAAAGGGGAGTTTTTCCTTCCAATCTTCGCAAAGAGCTTGCTCACTGGGAGGGGGGTGGGGGGGGGGCTTTACCCC
>JAVDPK010001061.1:514571-554617 GCA_034780415.1 Cichlasoma orientale | reverse complement strand
CCCCCCCCCCCCCCCCCCCCCCCCCCCCCCCCCGGACCCCGAGAAGAATGGAGGGTCTTTACCTTACAGCATAAAGCACCTTGAGTAAACCTGTGTTGGATTGAATAAATATGCAAGTGTGTGTGGACATGGTGAGAGGAAAGCAACACATTCTGCCAAACAGATGATTGAATTTAAATATCACTCTCTTTTATTTACATATCTTGCAAACATTTTTCTTTACTCACTCTCTCATTCTGTAAAAAAATAAATTTAATAAATTAAAAGCACTAATGTTTTCACAGAAAACTTCAGATAGACCACTCAGACCATGGTTAAGACAAAGCACTTCTTTTTTTTTGTTGTTTTAAGTTTCACAAACAGTTCACATATTAATCTCACATTCCATTAACCAGAAAACAAACTGGATCAATAACAACTATTGCTCTGAACACACATCAATATATGACAAGTTATGTTATCTAGCACCAATTAAATTATATACGAACTTATTTAATAACTAGGTGGTATTAGTTGAAACATGCAGGGTTTTTTTGTTTTTTTTTT
This sequence comes from Cichlasoma orientale, assembly GCA_034780415.1. Classification (NCBI taxonomy): domain Eukaryota; kingdom Metazoa; phylum Chordata; class Actinopteri; order Cichliformes; family Cichlidae; genus Cichlasoma; species Cichlasoma orientale. Next base: position 554,071 of record JAVDPK010001061.1, on the reverse strand, counting down.
TTAAACTTGCTACATTGTTGTTATAGGCAAGTATAGATAAAGGCAGATAAAATCATAAATAATTTAATAATAAGTCCATTCCATAGCCCTGTGATCGGCACATCTATGTAAGAAAGTGTGCTTTATAGGAAGAATCATAGTTTCTGGAAGAGTCTTTTAGAGGGCCAGCAGGGTTGGTGAGCTGAGGGAGTCGGAGGACTGCTCGTTGCTGCTGCTTCCTCTCCTGTGGGCGATGCCGCAGGTGGGGAAGGTCTCCGCCTCTGGGAAGGTGAATACAAATGAAGACGTGAAGGTAGTGGAGGGGGTGCAGGTCACTACAGGTGTGCACAGGGGCTCAATGTCAATGGTATTAGCTGAGGTGTGAAGGGGCTCCCAGTCCTGACCTGGGTAGTTTGACAGGTCTGGCACTGACCGCGCCGTCTCCATCTCCGTCTTTGCCAGCAGATCCAGAGACTCCTCCAGGACGGAGTCATCCAGGTCTGACATCTTGAAAGTGCTGCTGGAGATGGTGGTAGTGGAGAAGGCGGAGGTAGCGCTGGAGAAGATGGAGTTGGAAGTTGAGGTGAAGGTCGGCTGGCTGGAAGCGATAATGGGTGTCTCTGAGATGGTGATCTGTGGCTGGGTGGACACTGCAGTGGAGTGGCAGGAGTTGGCAGGAGAGAGTGAGGTCAGGGGGAAGTCCGTGTCCAGCTCTGAGGGGATTTTGCAGATGGGCTGGTGGGCAGCCAGAATGAACTCGAGCCTTTCCTTCTCCTTCAGCAGGTTGGCAATATCATTCTGCAGGCTGGACTTCTCATCTTCCAGCATATCGGTTTCCTGTAATAGAGAGAAATAGAGGAAGTGGCATCAGCTTGGCTGTTGGATAGCTCTGCTATTAGCTCTGGCAATGAGTACATTTTAATGAGTGATTGTAAATCTGGTGGGATACTTACAGCTTGCAGAGTGTCTGTAAGCTCTCGCCTCCTGTTGCGGCATTTTGCTGCCGCCTGTTTATTTCTCTCTCTGCGAATCCTTCTTTTCTCTTCCTCTACAGGTGATATCTGCACATAATAGAAGAAAAAAGTTAGACCCCTGCTCTTTAATATACTTAGCCCATTACTATACTTAACACTTCATGATCAATTGATAATTACCTGTTCCACTTTGCCTCTCTTGCTGTGAGCCCTGGATGCTGAAGACTTCATAGCTGGCCTAGAGTAGGCAGAGCTGGGGCTAGAGGTGTAAGGGTGAGCTCTGTGAGAAGGGGCCACTGAGGAGACCACAGGCTGGACCATCCACTGCAGATCTGGGCTCGTGGAAATGGCCGTGACTGTGGGGATGAAGGAGGCACTTGATGCTGTCAGGTCTGTGAAATCCTGGAGGAAATGAAGCAAAGAGATTGTCAGGACGTTTGATACGCTATCAGGAGGGGCAGCAGCATTGTGAGATGTCTATGAATGAAGCACTTGGGGGTCTATAAAAAGCTGGATGGTTTAAAAATATCCTTATGATGTCAACTATGACGTTACACTCTCTCTATGGAGTTTCCAGGTGGATGAATGAAGCTTGCCTTGCACTGTGTGGTGCGCAGGTCAACAGTTTAAAAAAAGGGAAAAAAAAGTAGTATGCGCTTTTCTTAATTTACAGCCAGCCTGTTATTATTGTTACTGCTATCGTTGTTATGTGAAAATTTTATGCTTAAATTCTATGAGTTTAATTTAGTAATTTAAATCTCAACAGGTTCTTCCCGACAAGCTGAAATATCATGTTGTAAGGTTTAGTAATATTTAACCGAACATACCTGAGACTGGGGAGATCCCATGCTGGAGTAAGATCCCGCTGGTGACGGGTAATATCCCAGAGTGTCCACGGATGGGGAAGCGGTGCTGCAGCGGGAGGAAGAGTCGCACTCCGTGTTGAAATTGAACATCATTGTTCCTTTAAACCAAAGAAAAACAAGCAGGAAGATCCGGAGAAACTCTACTAAGGACGAATGTAAACTTGAGATGAGGATATTCCTTTAGTAGGTTTGCGAGAGAACTCTTAAAGCGCTGCTCCCGATCAGTTCCCTTTAGTCGTTGTTCTGCTACTGAAAGTTTGACTGCCAACGCTCGGCGCTGGGACCTTTTTATATTCTGCGGTGACGTAAAAAGGGGTGTGCTGTCAACCCGACACCAGGAAGGGGGAAAAAAACACCAAAACACTGACCTAACAACGCCGCAATAACACCAGCTTTTCCTCGCACTCGATTTAAATGCACTAAAGATTGATTACACGAGACGCATGTGAGTCATTTAAGGGCGAAAAATGAGTGTTTGAAATGTTTTTTTTATAAAACTCACCTTCAAGAAATGGAATATTCCAGAGCGGGATCCCCGATACGTAGGTATCCATATATGGTGCATCCTGTAAAAGGGGCGGCGCCTGATGGGAAATACACCAAGCGAGTGGTGGACAGCGACATGACGTTATGTAAAACAACAAACACACAGGCTGCTGTGAAAACTCGAACAACTGAGATAATACTGAGGAAAAGTGCTTCCTACACAACGAACTGCGCCAGAGACGCAATTAAACATGCAGATGAGTCTTGTTCCTAATCAAATGTGCCAAACAAACACATTAAAACCCCCTTTTTTTTCTTAGAAACTAAAGTTTTAAACTTGTAGACTTTTGGGTCACAAAAAATTTTGCAGAATCATTTGTTTATTTTCTTCTTTCTTTCATTTTCTTAACCAGTTTTTGTTGTGAAGCAATATTTATCTTGAAAGTTGCTAAATAAATACAATTTTACATACTTAGCCAAGTTTTCGAGTTTATACCATACATGCCAAAAAATTCATTTCATCACAGGAGCCCGTATTTGCATAGATTGGTAATTAAGTGCAAATAATAATTAGAATAAGTATACAAATTAGAGAGAAAGTGGTGGATTATTGATTTTTATGTCGTCTTTCTATTATTTGATTTTATCTGCCTGTTATGTAAAGCAGAGTTTGTAAAAAATAATAATAATAAAAATAAATAAATAAAGCATCTCCTTTGGTTAACTGCTGGAGCCTGTTTATTTCTTTTTTTTTTAGCTTTTTTTTTTTTTTTTTTTTTTTTTTTAATTTTGACCCAGATTCAGTCTTAGCCAGACTAGTTCACTGTAAATTGTGGACCAGTGTAGGCAGTCTAAAACGCCCTAAAGGCTGCATGTCAAAGCACAAGTGATTACATTTGTTCTCCACCCTCAGGCACTGTTTGTACCTTTACTCTGCAATCCAGGCAAGGGTGTGTTTAGCTGCAGAGCGAGCTGATAACTGGTTTCCTGTGCGTACGTTTCTTTGACGACAGTGTATTTTGCTTAGGAGGTTGGTTGTTCGTAGAGGTCTTCCCCACAGCCTGTGGCGGAGGGAATCCTCAAGACGCTCCCTTAAGTGATTTACTTAAGAAGCTACGGGATTAACTAAGTAAATGAAAGGTTGGCAGTGAGCCAACACGGAGACTGCATTTGCTGTTGAATTGTTTAAAGTTATTTTAGATATAACATCATTCATACTAAAGTCAGCCCCCCGCCCCTCCTTTTTTTTTGTCTAAGATTAGGAGTACTGTGACTTCACTGCGATTGTGCTAAAGTTGCAATATTTTTCTGGTAGTTTAGTTAATGTTTTATTCTTAATAAGGGCAATAAGTGCCCAAAAACATAGGGCAAAGCAGTTTTATTGTTTATAAAGCCAAAGTCATATTCATTTTTCAGTCTTTCAGGAATCCCCTTCTTTTCCAAGCAGTTCCCTAAAACGCACCCAGACTGCAGGCAGCGCCGCTGTTAAAATAAAAGCGCTCTCATCCCATTAAACACAGCAAAGAGACCAAACAAAAGTGTTATTGTATCTAAAGGCACTAATTCGGGCTATAGGGTTTGCGCTTTCTTTCCCGCGCTGTTGTTTAGATTAACATTCCTGGTTGTCATAGCGACACCCAACCCCTTCGCGTCAGTGACGTCCTCATTTTAACGAAGATCGTCTGTCGTATGTATGAGCACCTGCATCGTCAAGTAACTCGACGGCGAATAGTCGGCGTCGCCCGTGGAGACGCGCCGTACACGAACAAGTCAACGCGTCACTTACGCAGCGAAAAACAGCGGTTCTCGGAAACGTCCTCAGAGTGAGAGCTCTGCGTGTTTCTCCGCTCTCGACTGAGAACCGACTGGTTCTCCCTGTCCTCGGTGTCTGCGGGTCAATGGAATGAAACAGGACACCAAACAAGCCGTTTACCTTGTGGGCTGTTTGCGTTCTGTTTGAGTGGTTGGCAGGAACAGCCCAGGCTGACCTCGACTGTTTGAATGACCTGGATTTGTTAATGTTTATTCATTTTGGACTGAGAAGAAACTCATAATGGTGTAGGCAAATAATAATAATAATAATAATAATAATAATAATAATAATAATAATAATAATAATAATAATAATGCACCTAGAGCAACGTAGGACAAAATACTCAGATTTGGTATTTTGAAGTATTTATACTTGTATCCGGCTATTAAATGCTTAAATTAAATAATAAAGTAAAAAAGTTTTTCTCTGGGTCAGTTTATTATTACTCTTTGGCTTCTTAGTCCCAGCTCATAGGAGAACAGTTCACTAAAATGACCATGAACTTGGATGCCAGCGCACCTAAAAATAAACTCCAGTCTGTGCACATTTACGCTCAAGTTGCTCTGAAGAAAACAAGTCTTTGAGCTGTGCTGAGAGGTGAATGGTGCTATGTCCCACCTTTGAACTCGTTTTTGTCCCAGGCGCAAGCGGCTGAATAGGCTAAAGCCACGACCACCTAGTGACCTGCCGGTAAATAGGCCCAGAGGGGGCTGGTATTGCCGGGAAGCAGCCGGGAGCGCACCCCTTCAGAGCAAGGGGGGAGCCTCCCACTCTTTTCAACATCTATCCCTTTCACTTGGGTGGGTTTGTGAGGTCATATGAACCCTAAATATAGCCTAACCCAGCCTGCAATTGTTATGGGAGTAGAATTAGGTTATGCGGGAAAACGATTAGCCCAAGCTTTAATTGGTGCCGATAAACTGCATTATTGTCTGTAAGAAAATAACTCAAGAAGCTGGCTATTATGTCGGTCAATTGCCAACTCTTCTGGTTTTCCATTAGTGTTATTTGCATGTCTGTGGTTGCGTCTAATTGCCACCCTTATATGGAAAGGTGGCTCAAACGCGGGTTTGTCCTCCTTCACATCCGTAAACTAACGGTAGTGCGAGCATTCATGGCGCAGCTGATGACGCCGTTATCAGTTACAGCACAGACTGAATCTTTTAGATCATTTTTTACTTTCTTTTTGCAGCATTGAGTGAGTGGGCCATACGCAGCCCGGGAGCGTCCGTCCGCGCGCGAGCTCTCTCTCTCTCCGTGCCACAGCGCTCCCCCTGTTCTCCGGAAACACCATTTATGGTTCGACCGGTCCATTCGGCGATTGGCTGCTTTGTTACAGCGACAGTTCTGTTGCTGGAGCTCTATTCATATGTAGAGACAGGTGAAAGGCAATGTGATACGTGAATGACACTTAATTATAACAGCTTATAAATAATCAGCCAGTGTGCTGGAAGCTTTTTTACGGTAATTAAATCACACCGGATTTCACAATGTGGCTATAAATAGAAGTTGGAGCTTTATTGCATGTGCATTGTTCTAATGTGGACAATTTTTTTTTGGGAGGGGGGGGGCATCAGACTCGCTGTTTTAAAGCAATTTATTAATGCAGCCCATTACACTGCCTCCAATTTCCTTCTAAAGCAAAAGCATTAGCTCGTGTTACCGCAAATACCCAAATGCAATAAATACAGGCTAAATGTCGAGAACATATGAGGGCATAACGGGAACATATAGTCTATGATGCAGATGCTGCATACATGAAGTGACGTAGTTCATTCATGGCGATGGGCACCTTTTGGAGGGAGGGGTGCCACTTTCTATGTGCTCGCTATTTTTTGACATTTGAGTTAAGATCATGAATTGAAATTAAATGATAGGCAGTGTTGATTTTTAGACACGTCAGTGATTTGATTGTTAAACTGTAAAACCCCTGCTAGCCCCTTTCCCCTGTCACTTCTCCCTCGGTGAAATGGTTCGGTCTCGCCACACAGATTTCATTCATAAAATTCCAGCTCACTATAAAAGGCGGGCCTCTCCACTATCTGCACAGTTATGAACCTGGCAAATGGAATATAGGCGTCCGGGCCATCAGTTTTCTGTCTAGGATAGACTGACTGTTCAGTCTCTTATGCGGTGATTTTTTTCATTTTATTTCATTTGTATTTTATTAAATGAAACCATGCATCCAGACTCCAGCTCTGAATTCGACTTATCGTCCAGCTGTAGCACAGCATCGCCTGGCGGGGACACCCCTGGGTGCAGCCAGCATCCTCCTGACTCGCTTTCATCATCAGTGGACAGCGACAAGGTAGAGCCGGATCTCATCATACACTAAACGGATCACAGAATGAAATCTTGTGGGATGACTGGTGCATATGGGTGATAGAGACTGCATTCCTCAAATTCTTCACATATTTTTGAAGTCATTTTCATAGGCAGCATTTCCTTTAACAGGCTTACTATCCCGTGCTGAAAATGATTAGAAAAACACATGCATCTGTGTAGAAAATCAATTTTAAAAACAGCGCAATGATCTTATTTTTTCCAAGGAAAGTGTTTGCCGTGCAGCCCGCTTTCCACAGTCTTCGTCGTGACCTTTTTATCTTGACAATCATAATAACTGATGAGGATGTGACACGATATGACATGAAGCTGATTCTGATGTATTTATAGAGAGCAGATTTTGTCTTCTTTGACATTCCTCAGACAAATGATTGATGTAACATTTAAACACTGCTAAAGGTCAGCCAATAACGTGGTCGCTCATTCATCAGATACGCTAAATTGGTGTTTGACTGCATGCATATGCACGTCTCTCTGATGTGGGTTTCTCCAGGATACTGAGACCAGTGCAGCAGCCTCCTTTGTTCCGACTGTGACTGCAATCTCAACATCGCCAGAACTAAAGTGGATTGTGCAGCCTACGGTCATCACATCTGCCTCCCCGTCGCCCTGCCGTGCAAAGACCAAAACTCATGCAGCGACCCAGTCGTCTTCCCGGGCAGGTGCAAACAAGGCGAAAGCCTGCAACAGGAAAGGGCCAAAAGAGCAGGTAAAGAAAACAGAGGGGTGGGTGGGATGCTGATGTGTTAATCAATCAATCAATTAGTACAGCGAGCAATCACGGAGTCTGTGTTGAGCTCCAATATCATGCCCAACGACCTCCTTTCCACTCATTAAGCTTAATGTGAAAATGGAGATATCGCGATATTTTAACTGGGACAGCAACGGAACGCAATTAACTGTTTTGTTTTTTTTTCTGTTATGGGAAAATCACGTGTTAGTGGAGTTGTGTGAATACTTTACTGCAGGGAGTCAACCATAAGCTGATTTGATCATGTTTAATTGGTGCAGAGCAATTATTTGGGGAGGGGAGGGTAACGAGCTCAGCCGTGTTTATGAGCGGGATAGGAAATTGCATGAAATGCGCGTTCACGTGACTGGCTAGACGTGCCAGTGGTGCAGCATTTTAACGCCTGAACTGAGAGTCTGCACCGACCAGATCAGCATTCACTGGATTGAAGATTTGTTTTTCTTTTTTTGGCAAGTGAAATGGTGTTTAAGAGCCAACTGCCGACATGGCAAGACTTAGTGGGATGAGCATTTAAATTAATGGGCTATTTCTGATTGATTTTAGCCTTCCAAAGAAGAGGAGGAAAGGAGGAGGATCAGGAGGGAGAGGAACAAAATTGCGGCAGCCAAGTGTCGTAACAGGCGGAAGGAGCTGATAGAGACCCTTCAAGCTGTAAGTGATGCTTTATTACAGCATATAGAGAATATTCACACGGTATGTTCATGTCTCTAAAGATGAATAATGTGTCATATCGCAAGAGCAAAGAAGAGCTGCAGAGCCACATCGGGTTTTGTGTGTGTGTGTGTGTTTCATGATTTGCTCATGCCCTTTTCTTTCCTTTTCTCCTGCTTTCCCTCAGGAAACTGATATTTTAGAGGAAGAAAAGTCTACCCTCGAGACAGAGATAGCCAACCTGCTGAAGGAGAAGGAGAGACTGGAGCATGTCTTAACTTCCCACAAACCATCTTGCAAACTCTCTTCAGATGATGATGATGACAGGGTGGAAGATAAAGCAGATGATGACACAATGCTTCAGGATCCACCGACCTCCCCGCAGCTGCTTTCCATTTTAGAGAATGGAAAAACCCCAGAGAGCAGCACAGCTGGAGAAGCCCACATTGGTCAAGACATGAGCAATGCCCCTTGCATCCCTGCTGCAGCCATTTTGGGAAACTCCAACATCCTCCTGTGTTCCAGCGCAGAAGAGGAGGCTCTGGAGGAACTGAAAGGAGATGACTTGGATGACTTGGTGCCCAGCATACAGATGGAAGTGACGCCCGAGACGGCCGCATCGGTCCCCGACATACTACAGAGTACAGACCTGAGTGGGCCCTTCTGCCTCTCAGACTGGGAAACCCTGTACAAGTCTGTGGCAAGCGACCTTGAGGCTCTGAACACCCCGGTCATGTCTTCCAGTCCCACTTGTAGCAGTTACCGCACAGTGTTTTCCTTCAATTACTCCGAGATTGATTCCCTGGCTGATGGCGCCGAGTGCCTCAAAGGCAGCCTCGGTGCATCTGAGTTAATGAAAGATAGTCTTAACTCGCCCACACTCCTGGCCTTGTGAATGCAAAGAAGTTATGCAACAATACTGTATTCTAACCAGCCAGCAAGCTATGATCGCTTTCAAATAATCTTTTGTAGTGTGAGTTTTGATGTTGTGCAAACATGAAAATCAAAGATTGTGTAGATGCAGTGTTTTCTGTGACTGTAAACACGGTTGAGTTCTTCCAGGCTGTTGCAATTGTCTGAGATGAGACCTTGTGCTAGTAAAATGCATGCAAATACAAGTCATCTGTAATCCAAGAAGCGATGGTATCTTGTGTGTGTGGTGTGTGGTGTTTTTTTTTATTTCAAAGCTCTGCGTGTGGTCTGACGCTAGATCCTGCTGAGTAGCTTAATGTATGTGTAATACTGTTTGACAAAGCTGTGTTGTAACAAGTGATTAATAGAGGGTTACTAATATGTAGCGTGTAGGTGTAACATCTTGCTGTAAGGTGCCCCCCTGACCTGACTTGACATTTCATTTTGCATTTTTCCATGACAAACGAGATCATACCATGTATTTTATCAAGATGTATTTTATGACATAGTTTATTTTTTTACTTATCAAAATATGCAGATGCAAATGAATAAATACGTAATAATAAAATATGCTGGAAATAAAATAAAACAGCCACAATTAATTCCGTGCCGTTGTTGTCATTGATTCAGGAGCAGTCATATGAATAAACAGTCTGCTACATTCATCTCGTCAGAAAAAGAAGCAAACTAATGACCATGAGATACTTTAAGACAACAGGTGAAACCTTAAAATGCAAACTTCATCTGTAATAAGAGGATGCAAGCTCTGGAGCAGGTGCTGCATGAACCATGGCGTGGTCCCGGCGACTGCACAAACATATTAAATGTAGACATATATTCTATGAGAGCATAAACTGTGCTTTTACACCAGTGTAGATATGAAGGAGTCAAAAATGTGAATTTGAAAATCTACAAATGTGTCGAAGTTGTTTCTTTCATGTTCAGATCTATAAAAAGTCTAAAAACCCACTAAAACGTCAGAAGAACATGAAGACTGAACTTGAAGCTGACGTTAATATTTTTGACTAAGTCTAAGTCTGTAAAGATGTCAGTGCGCCTATTTCTGGCTTCGGGATTATATAAAGTAGCCGAGTCGTGGACCGAAGCGTGTTTAAATTGAGTGGGAAGGAGCGCAAACAGCAGGTTAATTATTTATTCATAGCCTGCTCTCTGCTCCACTATTGTCACGGTCAAGGGAATCCGAGCGCACACGCAGCAGCAGCGCACTGCGTGCTGTGCATGACGTCAGCACGCGATTGTCGTTTCGTTTCAATTCCTTTGACCATATTTGGATAGCTGCAGTTGTTTTGTATCCATGGCAACGGGTGTCATATTTCGGAGCTGGAGCAGGTTAATCGAGAGAGAGAGAGAGAGAGAGAGAGAGAGAGAGAGAGAGAGAGAGAGAGAGAGAGAGAGAGAGAGAGAGAGAGAGAGAAGCAAGGGAGAGCACGAGTCTCATTAAAGACCCAGTTTCTCATCAATTACAGAGCGGGTGTCACGTGACTGACGATAATTGGTGGAGTAGGTAATTTCTGGGAACAGCAAACCAGGGATTTGGTTCTGTTCATCAAGGGGGGAGATAGTGTTTCGAGCTTGCAGTAACCCGGCGGAGGACGCACTTCGGGTAACCACGTTTATCCCAGCGGATTACATTTGATCCTTTTACTCATAACACAAAGTCCGTGTAAAGGCTTTCCAGCAAAACACATGGCATGCATTTCATGGCTTAACGTGTGAAAGGTGCAGTCCTTGTTTTCATCAGTAGGGGTGGCTACAGAGCGAGCAAACGCAAGCGCCAAACATCAGAGAGCTTCTCGTTCAATAAGTGGCGTGGGGGTTTCACTTCCCCTTTGAATGTCTCCGTTGTTTCGTCTGCACAAATAGACCAAGTCAACAAGCTGTTTATCTTTAGAGGATATCAGCGATACTTACGAAAGCACGTGATCTATAAGATGTAAGCCCTCTTGCAATAATTACCGCATTAAATCATAACACTTTGGAACCCCGATTCTATCACAGTTTTGGTGTATTTGCTACATCACCAATAAAAATCATGTTTTATTTGAAGTGGCTCTGTTTACAACGTGCATATTAGGTTAATTGGTGATTCTAATTGTCCATAGGTGTGTGAAAATGAGGCATCATACCCATGTAGACAAAATCCACATGATGTTTGGGCCCCCTGATCATAACCTGTGGTTAGCTTTCTCATTTCACATGTAACTGTAGTCTTGAAATGACTTCAAATGAAGCTGCTGTTCATAAATTGTCTGTGGCTGGTTCAGTTCTGGCAACATTCACAAACATTTAAGTTCAGTGTTTCTGAGGGTCCTCCGGATGTTGGGATCATGTGTATTCTTCACCATTTTTCTCACTACTAAACTGCTTTTTCTTTAATTAACTCTGTGTGTGTGTGTGTGTGTGTGTGTGCGTGTGTGTGTGTGTGTGTGTGTGTGTGTGTGCGCGCGCGCGCGTGTGTGATGTCCTGGCGCACGGCTATTTCAGAGTGCTGACGGATGGGCCCGTCAACAGCTCTGATGTGTCGTGACTCACTCGCTCTGTCCACTCCACTTGTTCCATCAAACTATGTGGGTCCAGCAGCGTGGTGCTTCTCACCTCCAAAGCCTGTTTCACAGTTGTAAAATAGAAAAGAGCTGGAGTTGTTCACGACCAAACTTTCTGTGTGAAATGTGAGGGGTAGGAGTTTTTAAAAAAATTTATTTTAAGAGTGGGACCGAGGCCAGTGGCTGCTAGTGGAAGAAGTGTTTGTTGTTCTGACTTGGGCTGAGGAAAAGTAGCAACGTAATCATAATAAGAACTGGTGACAGTGCAAGCAGCAAAATATGTTTGCAACAAAAAACAAAAAAACAAAAAAGGTTTTTATAAGCATCAAACGCAAACATAGTATTTTAGTTTAGTAGATTTTGAGGTACCATATTTAAGAGGCAAACATGTGTTTTAGTTCACCACAATCAATCTATCAATCTTAATCTATCAGATATGATTTGATTAGTTTTAGGAAATAAAAGAATGAAGAAATAAAGTTATGATGCAGAGATACATTTAACTATGAGAGCATAAAGCAATTAAAATCCACCCTACATCTGTATTGCAACATTAAAGTGAAAGAAAAAAAAATATTGATACAGAAATGATTAGAGGTGAACCGCATAATACATGCTATTCTGAAACAGGTCATTCTACTTATCTGGCTTCATCTTTGGCGATCAAACTTAAAGCTCCCAGTGGTGGAAGAAGTATTCATATCTCGGTAAAACAAAACCCCATAATGCATTCTTGTGATAAAAAAGCACCCTAATTTTTCTAAGTGTGACTGAATGGTAGCATTAGGTGTTCTAAAATAGCAATGAGCTGCACCCCCTAAGGTGTGTTTCGCTTTTGCCATTGGAGACGAGGTGGGCATGTTTGGGCAGATTCAGCCTTCTGTTACATCACATGGAAAGACGGGAAAAGTGTGATGTTTGTTATTATAATAATTACCTCAAGTTCAGTAACCTTACACGGTTCCCATCAAACACGTAATCTCAAACTGCCCCGATTTCTAATTGGGAAGAATGAAAAAGCCCGCCTGTGTGTACTTGTGTATTTCTCAGGTGCTTCAAGGCCTCAATACCAGGACCCTGGACATGAAGCAGCTGAATGTAAAGCAGCTATAAATATATTATTTACACCTCCTTTCCTACTCCAACTGGTCAGAATGTTTGTTGTGAAAAGGGCCTGCAGACGGGTGGCTTATTTTTAATAAACTGCATTTGGGACTAGATAATAACCTAATGTTTACTTGTTAACAGTATTATAAGGACTTAATCCAGCATCTAAGCACATTTGAACTCATATGAATTGATCAAAACACAAAGAAGCTTGAGGGCTTTCAGGTTACACTTCCAGTGATATCAGCACCCTGTAATATGTCTCACATTGCTTGCCGCGGTTCCAGATTTATATCTTTCCGTTATTCATCGCGTTGCTCACTCTTTCCAGCTCTGTTATCTCACACACCTCCTGACCAATCTGTTTCCTGCTTGCCATTATATTCCCGAGGAAGTGCTATATTTGCAGGGATAAATCAATGTCATACACATTTTGGGAAGGCTGGGTCACCTGACACGAGTAACACCGCCAACCGCGGTGCTGGTACGTGCGTGAACTCACCGTTTCCTTCCAACTGAAGATGACACTTTCGGTATGACAGCCAGAAAGCGCCTGTGCTGATTCAAGGCTTGAAATGTCTGGCCTGTTTGTTTTCTTGAGTACCAAATAAATAAGCTGCTGCATATAAAAAGATTCAGATGTTTTTTTTTTTTTGTTTTTTTTTTTTACAGGAAGACACAATGTGCTTCTTGTAGGCTTTGATTCAGGGTGCTATAGTGCATCAGATGGTAAATCCAGCCTCAGTAAGGGAGGAAGAAGAGTAGTGTGATGATAGAGGAGCCTGTTGTGAAAGGGAGAATAAGCATTCAGTGCCATATCTGTGTGTTACACCTGCTGCCACGTGTGGAAAGGAGAACATTTGTATTGTAAATACTGCGCGCTTCAGTACGCTGATTGTTGGTACGTTTTTTAATGTCTCCACAAGAGCCAAAAAATATGAACAATGTGACACTTGCTGAATAAACTGTGACAAAACGAGAATTTCCATTTGCTCCAGTGCTGTCAGAAAATGGGAAATGTCATTCTGTAGTAACACACTATTTCCACAGCCCGGCAAAACGCAGGACTTCTGTGACACAGTTTAAAAATAACCTGAGCAATAGTGAGTCTTTGCACATTAGACATGATTTAGTCTACAACTGTCTGAGATTATTGGGAAAGAAGAAGAAAGGAAGGAAGGAAATCAAATGGAGTGGTGGTAAAAATAACATTTAATGTCTGCAGCGCGGAGGATAATGAGTCAGATTTGTGTCTGGAGGTGTCTGGTTCACTGGGTATTTCCCAAAGTTATGATGCTGGATAATATTACAGCAACACACTCAACCTAAAGATTTGAAAAAGATAAAGAAGTGTGATTTAACTTGTTTATGAATTTAGGAATGTGACGAACATGTGGAAATGTAAAAAAAAAAAAAAAAAAAGATTAGAAAGATTAGAAAAAACTCGCTTACTTGCTTTTGCCGAAAAACAGTTGGTTTTGTTTTGCCTTGACTTCTGACGCCCACATATCTGATGAACTCTGCACAAGTTTGGCAGAGCTGTGAAACCACAAACTCCACTCACTCTCTATTAATCAGGGTGGCAGCTGTTAGAAAGTGCACCGGAGCTCGTGCTGTAACTCAAAGGAGGATTGGAACAGACAAATAATAAAGCTCCTGGTAGGTAGGCGTTGAGATATGATTCCGAAGCTTTCAACAGGAAAGTCGCTTTAGAAACTTTGTGGTTTAAACAACCTGAAGCAGACTTGGATTTTCTGTACCAGCACTGTTTTTGGTCATTCCTGCACACTGTTGCATGTTCACTAAAGATAATCTTTTTCCCTTTCAATTAACATGCCCTTCATATTTACCTGAACACCACAGCATATTCTTTTCTTAATGTCATTATCGTGCCTTGTTATTCTTATGAGGAACAGCTCTGTCTTAAAGTGTCAAATGTGCACCATGTGTGTTCATGTAGTGAGTGACATTTCTGGCTGCCTCCCTGCAGGCACAAAGGAACGCGGCTGAAAGCCTACACCTGCAAAGGGGGCACTACCTCTGTTTTAACCACAAACATCCAGGACCCTCGTGTTTTATGAAATCTGTCTGGTCCAGTTCTGCTTTATTAACTCCAAATGTCTCCCCTAAAAATTTGTCATCTGCGTTAAGAGCGACTCTGACGCACAGTCGGCCCCGACCTGCCGTCAGATGCGAGACATAAATCACAGCAGAAACCAAATTAGAATCTAAAAAAAGGAACGGAGTGGGGTATTTTGGTGAGCCTCCAATAACTCAGCTGCTTTTTATAGGCCGAACAGTTGAGCTGGCATTGTGCAAAACCAAACTGAGCCTCAGCTAATGTTAACGATAAAATGTGACACGTAATAAAAGACAATGAAGACTTCTCCATGCATAAAGATAATGTTCTTTTAATGCAGTCTGAGGATTTAACAGAAAAAAATAGCAGCGTTTGCGGGCAGTGTATTTGCAACAGTTCATAAATTTTGGCACAACTTATCAGCTATTAATGGGCAACTCAACACTATTATAAAGTGAGAGAGGGCAAAATGCAACTCATTGCTATGTTGGCAACAGTTGTTTTTAGCCTTTTAAAGCAATAACTGCGTGTAAGCAGAAATGTCCCGTTAGATGTAGTTGCAGCTGCCCACAGTAGAGGGAAGCATCTGAAAGAGGCTTCCAGAACTTTCTGGAACCACCTTTAGAAATACTTCTGCATCATTTTTTGTTCACGGTTGCTTTTCTTTCTGTTCTTTTATGGCCCAAGAACCGGCTCAATCAAGTCAAGGAGCGATGAAAGAAAGTCAAATTGGTCTTTCAGGGTAGCCACATTGTGCAAATACCCTGTAGGATTGATTGCATTATTTGTGCAACAAACTTCCTTAACCACATGATACTTTTTTTTTAGCTCCGTGTTGAACTTTTCTAAGAAAAGACATGCTGAGTGCTTCTCTCCAAGGTGTAGAAGCTGCAGCTGCAGCTGTAACTTTGAGGGCCAAATGACTTTGGGGTGAAGGGTGAAAAACAAGGTGAAAGAGGTGCAGCGAAACTGTTGGTGGCAGTTCTCCAAACAACACATTTCGTAGTATAAGTTTGTTCGTGCCTCAGCAAGAAAACTAAACTAGAAACGTATCAGCTGAGGAGCAAGCAGTCGGATTAAACAGAAAACAGAAATGACCTTAAATATATTTTACTTTGCAGGTTATATATTTGCTTCCCATAACAAAAAAATAAATAACAAAAGTTTTTTTTTGAAACACTTAAAATATTACATCTGCACATCATCCAGTATTGACAAATCCCCTAAGAATATGCGGATGTCCCCTTTAAGTAGTGTACTTTATTAAATATCCAAATTATACGCGATGCAGTTTCCATGTGACAGAGCTTAAAGAAGCCTATTTCACAAACTAGATTTGAAGCCAGAAATTCTGCTCATTAACATGTACATTAAAATCAGATATGAGATCCGCGCAAGCGTTCCACTTTCGGGGCTTAAAATCGGAACATCAAAGCATCATTCTGCACAGCAAAGAATAAACATGAATAAACATGAGGTCTAATTTTTAAATGGAAAGATTTAGAAGCATTTAAACCCCCCGGATGGTTCAATTGAGAATGATATTACAGACACCGATTCATTTTGTTTGTTTTCCTGGTTATTTCTTGGCTGCAGAACTTAAATGTCAGGATTCCCTCTTTTTTTCATCTGGGACCAACATCTGTAAAACACGGCAGGCAGTCTGGTCTAATTTATTTAGCTGTAATATCACTTTAATAAAGTTAGTAGCATATGTGAGCAGTGTAAATGCTCCACAACAGAAGACCCGAGTTAAATACAAGATTACAAAGACTAATTCTCTTCATTTTCTTTGTTCTTGTGAAAGAGGCCATATTTTTTTATACTTTTTTTATGTCCATTCATCTTCATTTCACAGGCGTAGTATAGGTGTAAATGAGTCAAAGGTCAGCCCATGTATTGTGGCATCGTTGCAGTGTCCATATATAGCTTTACTACATGACTAAATAAAAGCATTATAAAGAATTTAGCCTAGAGTGCTGTGCAAGTCTTGAGCCACCCCGTCATTACCTCACTGACCAATAGGTGGAGAGAGGTTCTATTTTCACCCCTGTTTGCTTGTTTGTCTCTCTGTTAGCAATAGAACTCAAAAGGTTTTGAACCAAATTTGACGAAACTTTGTGGAAATGTTCCTGAGGGGACCAAGAACACGTGACTTCATTTTCAAGGTCAAAGTCAAGGTTGCTAAGAATTATCAAAAAAATTCAAAAATCCCTATCTATCATAGGATATATCATCATATCTAGCAAAAATTTAAAAAGATGCCATTAGGGTACATAAACTCAATAAAATATATCCAGACTGTATATGGCATCATCTGTTCATGTGGGTCTTCTTTTTTACATAAAAATATAAAATAATATTTTACAGTTCTTAAAAGCCAATAAAATACATTTTTAGTCATTGTGATCTAGTAATTTATGAAGGAGTATGACAACATTGGGTGCTATATATTGCAGCGTAGTATCGGCACAAAATGTGGAAAATTTGGGATGAGGGAGGTACGCGCTCTACTGAGCGCCCTTCTAGTTTCTTTATATTTTGGTCCAAGGAGACAGACTTTCTTGTACTTTATAAAAACTAAATGTGGTGAGCAGTAGTTCTCCAGGCTTTCTGGAGGTTTACAAAGTTTTTCTTTGGACATTGGCTGCTTTTTAATTCATTTTCAGTCCAGTCCCTGTACCTGACCATTTTTAGAGGAATATTTTGTGTTTGTTAAGCCACTTAACACTGACCTATGAATCATTCAAGCATAAAAAAGACACCTAGCACAAGGGATGAACCACTGTGTCCACACATAATGGACAACTTTTTAAAATTGTATCATTAGGCACTTTGTTAGTAGCAGCCTGTCGCAGTGTTTCCCTAAAAAATGTGATGAAACTGGGCACGTGGAGGACAAAAGAAGAAGTGGCAGGCCCAAAAAACTACCTACAACGGATGAACAGTATCTGAAAGCCATGTCATTAAGAAATAGGAAAAAAATCCAGCAAAGACCTGACACAGGACCTAAGAAAGGCATCCCTTCAGTTGTTCCATCTACTGTTCACTGAAGCCTCATCAGAAATGCTCTCAGTGGAAGGGTGGCTGTTAAGAGGCCATTTCATAAGGAAGTGAAAATGGGAGGAAAAGCTGAGGTATGCCAAATTACACAAGAGTGAGAATCAGCAGCAACAGATCTTATGGAGTGATGAATCCAAATGTGAAATTTTTGGTTCACATCATTGTCAATGTGTATGGAGGAGGTCAGGAGAAGGTGAAGACTCTGTCATGGTGTGGAGCTGCATTTCAGCCAATGGTGCTGGTCGAGAGTTCAGGCTGTGTTGAATCATATAGAAATATTTCCTTTAACCATTGTTAGAGTTGCACAAACTTTGTTTTTGCCTTATATACTGTATTTCCATTTATGTTTCCACATTTAAGTAAATTGCTGCACTTACGTCCCATTTTTCTAGCAAAATATGAATAAATAAGGGGTGACTGAAGATTTTTGCACAGTACTTTGTATATCTTTATATACAAATAAGAAAACAGAAAGAAATGGGAATGTTAGGGGTCATATTAGGCATGAATCATTTGCTGCATTGTACCAAAAGTAAATTAAAATAAATTTTCATATGTGCTTACGTGGTAAGTCATAATTAAAACATGTGCATGGCTCACTTTCTTGTCTTTGGGCCACTAAAAATGTCTTACAGTAACTCTGAGCAGGAAAACCCTATTTGTGTGTGACTTGTTATTGTCACACCCACTGATACAGTTAATAAGAACAGTCACACTTCAGCAGAACCTTTTATTATAGGTTATAAATAACTTACTACTTGGACTGGTAGTCTATGTTTTATTGGTGACACCGCCAAACACCCGCAGCTACAAAGAGTGCGGTGTGTTTGCAGTCATAATTGTATTTATTGACTGGTTTATGGTCGTTGCAGGCGCGTATTTACCCGACAGTGCGTATCTCTTTCTCTCCGTGTGTCCCCGGGCTGAAACTTTCCTCTCCCGCAGTCTGTGTATGTTTTCTGGTTGCTATGGGCGGAGCCTCGGTGCTCCTCTTACATTATTATTTTCATCCATGCTTACGTCTGACGCAGCAGTTCCGCATTCCTGAGCCGAGCTTAGTACTTAAACGGGCTGATGCAACGACCTCCCTTAGTCCCAAAACCCTACATCCGACTCCTGACTCCCACACCGTCCTTTTTAATACTGCGGATTTTTCCAGACGTACAACAGGTAAGTGTGTGCGCCGAGCGTCGAGATATGCGCTGTCGTTTCCTCCTGTCTTTTGTTTCTGTGCTAGTATTTAGCTAAAACGCCTGGCTTCGTGTTTTTGCATTTTCCCCCCACTTTTCTCACCACGTTGTAGAGATTTAACACACTCCATTTTTTTCTTCGGTATGTAAGGAATTTATATCCATTAGTATCCATATATGAAAACCTGCTGTTGCTTTGCTGCTTCAAAAATTATTACCATTCGTAGTTTCCTTACAGTTTTAAAGTTTTCCGTGCTCCTACCCTCAGAAGTCAATTTGTTGCTGCCACAACCATTAATCCCGTTGTTGTTACAACTGTTGTAGCAACTGTCGCTTTATAGCTCGTTATTTACGGCCCCGTTAGCTAAATTACAACCCAGCTTGTGTCAGTGTGTATTTTCATCTTGGGATTCTTCCCTTCAGTGTTGCTAAACTCAAGCGTCGGTTAGCTTTCTGAAGACAGTTATGTAACGCCTTACACTCATTGTGAGTTTTAAAGTTGCAGCTGCTGCAGAGCTGCACGGCTCTGCAAGGTTGTACCCTTTCACAGTCAGCAAACGTGTGAATTAAAACTTTTTGTACACTCGTTTTGTGTAGTAGCGCTAATATGGGGCTGCTAGTCCAGTCCAGCCTCTGAAGTTGACACTTTGCAGGGAGCTGTAAGACAAACATGCCAAGCATGTCGGATCTGCAAAACGACTACAAAAATAACTGTCACCCAGGGAATCCACGCGTTATTTCAGTATTTTAAGGAGTTTAGTTTGTCAGGTTAATTCTAAAATTACTGCATTAGAGAGACATAAAACAAACTAAAAAGAAAAGGGGAAAACTGAACGGAAACAAGAGAGTTTTTAATCTGATCGTTTTAACAACAAAGCTAATGGATCCACTGCTGGTAGTCAAACTTTCCAAACAAAAGTTGCATCAATTTAAAACGAATCTAGATGTAATTAATCAGAGATGCTCTCTTGAGAAGGAAAAATCTTGGCGTGGTTGGCTCACCGTGAAACATAAGTAATGCAAATGAAGTGTGAGGTTTCTTTGGCAGCATGTGAGTACAGCCAAGAATGTGTGGTCAGATTGGCTTATATTTGTAGTCTTTGCTTTGGCCCTGCATGCTCTGTATGCTAGAGTGTAGTTTTCTGGGGGCTGAGAGGAAACTCTGTTTGTGTGTAGGCCTCAGATGTGTATTTGCATACCAGATAAACATACTCCAGTGCTGGACTTTTTTTTCTCTTTTTTTTTTTTTTTTTTTTACTATAGCAGCTGTTTGTTTTCCTCTTGTTGATGGGGTGAGTTACTGAAAAACATCCTCTTATTCACTACTTTTAAAAGATTTACTTAGATGTGTAACTGTATCTAGGCCAGCTTATCTGTCCTTGTTGACCTGAAGGTTAGAGGCCAATCATGGAACTGGAAAAAAAATGATCGGTAGGGGAGAGTTGTCACTTGCAATTTCATGGGTTCAGTTTTTTCCTGTATGGAGGTGCATACCCTTCAGCTAGTCCAGCGTACAGCTATATGCCACGCAGGGGAAACTATTTGCGTGTTCTTTATATACTGTGTTTCCTTTGTGTCTGTGTTTGTTTGTGTCTAAGTGAATGAGCATGTTGCAGAGGGTTTAAATGCCCCAGCGCCTGCCCGAGCACATCCATAGGATGGTTTCTGCATAAATGGAACGCTGCAGTGGATTAATGGGGAAGGGCTGGCGAGCTGACAGGCAGCGCGGGGCCGACGGGACTGTGAGGCTGGACGTGGGCGCATAGGGTTTATTTTAAGTAGAAATGCCTTCCAGTGTGTCTCTGGAGAGCTAGAATTGCCAAGCTGCACCTCAGTTCACTCAATAGACAGCAGACGCATTGCAGGAGAGCGAGCCAACTATGCAACAGCCAGGCTCAGTGGTGCTAATACTAAAATGCTGGGGGAGCAGCCATTCACTGCTATGGGTATCACATTATTGGTATCCCATTGTAGTCCCCATAAGCCTTTCCACATGGTTTGTAAAACCAGTATGTCAGGGCAGACTAGATGTAAACTGTGGAAGCAAACAACCAAATGTCCAAAGGTATAATTGAGAGAACTGGTGTTTTATTATTATTTTTATTATATATATAAAAGGAGACTTTTTAAAAAGGTCTTTAGATAGTTACGATTTACAAATCGGGAGCACGCCTTTTATTAACGGTGGACCTAAACACGGACCTTTTAGCTTCCAGTCTTTGAGAGGAGTAAAACCACTGAAAGCGCTTGTTTGATCGCTCCACTGTCTGCACTGTACAAGTGTCTGCTTGACGTGAGGCAGATGAGGAAACGCTAGAGGACAAAGTATGAAACCTCATTAAAGTGACAACCACACGTTACATAAGAACTGAGATTGCTTCAACAGGCGGCATTAAATCTAATTTTCTGGACTTGGTTGGCCAATATCATGTTGTCAGGGATTGCTCAGGACTTGTCTTGGATTTGTCATAGATGCGAAATCCATACGTTTAAAAACGCTTTTGCCAGCATTTTGTATTTTGACTCCTTTAATCCATGTCTGAGCCGAGCCGAAGCTATGTGCCACGAAATGTCTAATCTTGACTTACAACGCGGAGAAAAATAGTAACTTTATAATAACTCAACCAGGACCACCCAGATGCAGAATATAGATGTGCGACTGTTTGAATGGCACGAAGCAGGCCAAGCAGGAACACAGCCAAAGATCACATACTAATGTTTGAATGATGACAGCCACAGCCTGCATGCTTTGTGCATAACTGCAGGTGTTTAGTGTTTGGATTTGCTTGGAAAAATGTCATTCTCAGGTCAAAGTCTGCAATAAAATGCAGCAGCTAAATGTGCCTCTCTTGTGTAATTTCAACAAAAGATAAGCTCTGCATGTGCTGCACTCCAGCTCACCCGCTCCAAACTGTAAAGGGAAAGTTTTGCTATTACTAACTGTGGACTGAATTGCTTTGGGAGGGTTAAGTCAATTCCATAAGAGGAATTTCTGGAAAAGTTCATTCTATTTGTGGCAGCTATTTATCCCACAATAATACCCCCCCCCCCCCTCATCTTCCATCAGACCAGCAATCACTAATCCCGTGTCTCCTCTCTGTCCGTGTCTGCATCTTGTCCTGTCCCTCCAATGAAAATATAATGAGGGTTTGGAGGAATGTTGACACTGTATATTTGGACTGTCCTGTCCTCGAGGAAAGCTGGTGCCAAATTCCCTGGTTTCCTCAGAGGATTGCGAAAGCCTGTAACTCAACACACAGTCTGACTGAGCGCAGACGGTAATGATGATCTCCTGGACCTTGGCCGGAGATTGAGAGAGTGTGCGTTGGCCACAGCCTTCACGCTCATTGCTCATTTTCAGGGCTCATGTAGAGTTTGGAGCTGTAGAAGCAGTTGTGCAAGACACTGGTGTGTGGCCCATGCAACGCCTTATTAATCCAAAATTAGACTCTAATAGTGTGCTGACAAATGGTGGTAAAATGGCATCATGGGAAGCACGCACGTCTTTCCCGTAATGCAGATACTTTTGATTCCTGCTTTCAGTAAGCACTGAAGAGTTTTTTGAATGGCAGCAATATGTACAGGGAATGAGTAGCCTATGAAAACCTTCGTATCCTCGCACGACCAACTCGATCACCGTCTTTATAAAGAATGAGGATAACAGGGCCTCCAGTCATGCTTGTGGCTATAGGAGCCTGAATTCCTTGGCACTTCTAATTGCTTTCAGGAAATGGACACATTTGGCCTAGTTAAAGACAGACTATGTGAGTGCACACACCTTCAGCTAACTCGCATGCAGTTAGATTGGTTCTGGGCTCACGCCAGAACCTATATTTCATAACTAATACGTGATGTTTCCGTTCGCCGCCCTTGGCTTCAGCTCATGTCCCCTCAGTGAGCTAGCGGTGCCCACACTGCTGCTGGTGTTGTGTAGGTGTCTTTGTCTGAGGCTAGTGTGGGCCTAAAAGCTGTGGCACTGGCTTTTCTGCTCGACTGCAAAAGCACAGTAACGCCGTTGCATCATCAAACGCTGACCACTAATCTTCGGCTGCAGGCTGCTGCTGACAGAAGAACGAGAGAGAAGTACCCCCCCCCCCCCAAAAAAAAATCTAAAATTCACTTTGACTCATGCTTTTAGGTATAATTATACCCCACAAGACATGCATCAGCAAACTTTCCCTGTGTTGTACAGATGAGGCTTCTGTAAGGTTTCGTGTCTTAAGGCTTGAATGGGTGTTAAATTTGCAAAAGGGGATTTCTTTTTTTTTTAGACACTTGTGTGGCGGACGGAACAGATTAAACACAACAAACTTTCTACTCAACTTAAAAGTCATGTTTAACTCAGAAGCGAGACACATCAAGTGCCCGTTATGTGTTAAAGTTTACAGCCGAGCTTAATTGTCTGGAATGGTGTATAGCTCACTTTTATGTCTCATAGCTGATAGCTATCTCCCTTCATGCATCATTTCAACTTTGTTCTGGAGGCTGCTGGCAAAAATTGTCCCTGCAGGCTTTTGAGTTGTGTGATCTCATGTTGTGCAGACAAATGTGAGGTTTATTTAAGTTTGTATAATCAAAGTACGCAACGCACATCTATAAAAGCGCTGATTTCAGCTGCATGTTTCAACACGCCAGACTGAGGAATGGGGGCTTTCCTTGCAACACATCTGACAGTTGCAGGGTTCGGTTACAGTGGGGTGTGTTGAGCCAGTCTAATAGGCATAAAATAAGATTATTCTTGAATTAACATATTTTCTTCAATGCCAACTTCCTTTGAAAAATTATGTTTGTCCAGGTTGGAGCCTAATTTGAGTCTGTAAACCGATGCTGAGTGTCTGGCCAACTTTGATATTAGACTCCATTTTGGCTCTCAGAGCAGTTTGCTCAGTAATTCCTAAAAGACGCTTCAGTTCTTGTGGCTTTCCTCTTGATCCGGAGTTTAGTTTGGATCACATCTTTTGAATTCCATTGAAGTTATTGATCAGTAGCTTGCATCTCATGGCCTTCAGCTTAAACTGACAAAATTTCTGAATCAGTTTAGCAAAACGTATATCTGTGCAGTTCTACTATTGTTTGTATTTCCTTGTTCTTAGACAGCCTTTCTTCAGAATGAGCTGGCCTTGGCACCCTTGATTCCAATACACTGCTCCTGGGAGTTTCAGAGGAGGAATTTTGTCTGAGGGAATTTTTTTTCTTTTACCAGGGCTGTCTTGTTCCTTTCCTCTCCAGCAAAAACAACAGGCTGCTGCCAAGTACTGTGTAAATGGGAGTATACATAGGGTGGGAGAGAGGGGGCAGTTGGGATTTAAGTAATAAAATGCCTCATGAGACGCTGGCTCCACACACTAACTTGTCCTTGGGTTTGATAAATGATGCAGACTTCTGAATGTGGTGGAGAACAAGTCAAAATGAGTATAGAGATTAGCTTAAATATTTTACTGTACATGTACTGCATCTTTAGTTTAAATGTGATATCTAAAGTTTTAGCCTGACAAGGTTGTGGTTGTACAGCTGCTTTAGACTCAACCTCTGCACCATACTTGATACAGATGGTTAAAATAATGAATTATAATGTAAGACATACAGAAAATAATTTGATGCCTTATCTAATGCATATTTATCTCTGAGGTTTGATATTGTTTGCTGGATTCGGTCTCCATCATGCACGACAGTGAACTCCAGCCCGACTGTAAAAACACTTTGGGACCAGCCCATGCACAGGGTGGAGTACATTAGAATAGAGTTACATAACCCTGCTTTTTTCATTACCTCTTCTGTGGCCTTTGTAATAGAGAAAGTCTTTCAGCCCTACAAAAAAGTAGTACTGAAAGAAAAACTTAGTATAACTTTAAATACAGTCAGCCTGTCAGCTAGTCACCCACCAGCAAAGTCAGCTGTTTTTGTAGCACTTCACAATACACGTCTTTGTTGCTTGTGTATGAGAGGTGCTTTGTTCAGTTGGTGCCTAACCTGTGGCGGTTCAGCTACAGCTGAATGCTCAGGAGGCAAATGTGAATTAAGCTGTTAACGTCAAAGTTACATTGATATCATCTGTCTTTTTTTTTTTCTTTCTTTTTTTTAAAGTCCTTGTAGCTGCGAGTTTGGGCGGTAATTCTATATTTTGTCTGCATGCCCAAAGTAGTTGAAGTATCAGGTGTGCAGGAATTTGGTCAAAAAGATTAGATATATCCAGTAAATTGTCTTTGTGAAAAGGTGAAATGGCAGCTGAAGGTTTGCCAGTCGTTTGCCTACACCAGCCATTTTTCTCATTTCTTTTTTTGGTTTTGTTTTACTGCATTTATTTTCTGCTGAGATACTGAACAGTAAGGGAGTCAGTGGGTTTGCCTCTCCTCAGAGATTGCAGGGATGGACAGGGTAGAGTTGGTTCATGTTACACTGTTCTCATCTGGAACATTTGTTTTTTATTTGGCCATCAGAAGTTTTCCAACTCTCTGCCTTACAGTAATTAGAGAGACATCTTAATTCTCCAGCCACTTCCTTTATGCCTGCATGACTGCTCCTTTTTCCTCCTCCTCTGTCCTTCATTCCTGCCTGATTACATTAAAAAGTGCTGTGGTCAGACCCTCTGAAATACCCCAAATTGTTGGAAGAGGGGTGGTGATGGAATGCGTGAGTGTTACCCTGCTCTGTTTTCACACAAATACTTTTGATATATTTTAAATCTTTTTCACGAAAAAAGTTAATAGAGACCAAAACTTTGTAAAAGAAGGTAGCCTCCATTTGTGTATTTGATCATAAAAAGCTTTTCATGGCTTCCATTTGCACATGAAGCTACAGAGATGAGTGTGTAGTGTGCTTGCCATGTGAAGCTTCTTTTTTTTTTGCTGCCTACTAAGAAGATAACACAGCTGTCAACTTTTGAAGTCATTCTTAGAAACGGCAACCAGTATTTACAAAGATATTTGATGGCATTGACAAAAGATGGTGACAAACACTTTTGTGAAAAAATGCCAGCTGTATAACATCATAATAAAGACAAAAGATGCTGCCAGATGGATGCAGTATGAGAAGTATAAATGTTTGTTACCGACCGAGTCTAAAAAGAAGGGGAGAATAAATCCATGCAGAAATCGTGACAAAGCACAGAAAATGATGCAGCTGTGACATGTTTGAACAAAAGAGCAGTTATCAGTACGGATGTAGTAATGCATCAGATATGTATCAGAGAGCTGGAAGACTTTAAAACCAGTTAAGTTAGTATTTATAATCAAGATTTCTTCATTTGCTTTGCAAAAAAGAGTGAAATTAATAATAAAACATAATAATTAAACATAAAAATATCGGTATAGGCATCACAATGTCTTAAAAATAATAAAAAAAACTTATTTTTTTTCACTTTCACAACTGCGGTTGCTATTAATTGGTTGCTATTCTTAAATTAAAGGGAAATACAAGCTTAAACATTTAAAATAGGTGTGTACACTGTGCTTTCCTCTGTGGTGAAAAAAAGCTGAATACTCACTGTCAGCGAGTTCTTTTTAGGTTTGACTCTCATCCTAATCATCCCCCTCTTCCTCTTTTCTCTCTTCCTTCCTCTCTCCCCCTCCCTCCCCTCCCACAGCGGCGGTGGTGGCCGGGTTGGACATGATGCCGGGACAGATACCTGACCCTTCGCTGGCGGCTGGCTCCCTGCCCAGTCTGGGCCCGCTGGCGGGCATCTCGGCCACCACGCTTACTGATCAACTCAAGCTGGCTGACTTCCGCCAGCTGGGCACCATGCTGTCTCCGCTGCACTTCCTGGGCAGGCTGGGGAAGAGGCCGCTGGCCATCAAGACAGAGGTGAGGAGGAAGAGAAAAGGGGAAATGGAGCAGAAGTGTGTGTGAAACGTGTATGTCATGGGAGTATTAGCTTCAGGATGTTTAAAGTCTATCAAGACGGGCTTTATCATTTTATCGTCAGTCAGGTTTTAAGAATCACTTTTGAGCTTCTGTCTGTCATCCAACAATGGCCACAAAAAAGAGATCACATGGCAGCAGCCAAAGTGTCAAACCCAAGGCTTCAAATCGGTAACCCACAAGCCAAGGGGTAACCTCAGGGTGGCTGTGTTATACAACCTATGATCGAGATAGGAAAATGAAAACAGTAAAAACCAATTTACTTTTTTTTTTTTTTTTTATTGTGATCAGTATCTGTTTTTAAAACGTATTTGCAGATGGATGAAGATGAAGAAAGGAGGAAACGGAGACGAGAGAAAAACAAGGTAGCTGCAGCACGATGCCGAAACAAAAAGAAGGAACGGACTGACTTCCTTCAAAGGGTGAGTTCATGACTCAGCACTGTGTACTGAAGGGCAGAAGCGAAGGCTGGTGGCAAAAAAAACAAGCTGATTTTCATGATCTTAAACAGCTTATTCATGTTTGAACGTTAGATGAGCAGTAAAGTGTTTTAATGTGCCCTCAAATTTCAATCTCAATTTATAGTCTTTAGGCATAAGATCTGTAAGGGATTTTTCCAGTAGTATCTAATAATTGAACCCCTCTGTCCAGGAATCGGAGCGTTTAGAAATGGTGAACTCCGAGCTGAAGGCCCAGATCGAGGAGCTCCGTCTGGAGAGGCAGCAGCTAATGGTGATGCTCAATCTTCACCGGCCTACCTGCATCGTGAGGACCGACAGCGTCAAAACACCCGAGAACGAGGCCAACCCACTGCTGGAGCAGCTGTCCTCCGAAACCAAGTGAAACCAGGAAACCAGGGAAGTTCCTGAAGCCCAAACTAGCACCACCGTGGCTGCCATTTACATATAAACATGACTGGCAATACATTTTTAAACAAGCACTTGAGCTCCGAGCTGGAGACTTTTGGAGACTTTGCCCAAAGATCTGAGGTTGTGGGGCTTCCTCAGTACTGCTACATGAGCTGGCTCTGTCCATTGGAAGACTGGAAATACCCAGGTTCATCTCCACATTAAGTGTTGTTGTTGATACCCACTGTGCCTCGTTGTTACTTCAACCATCTCTACAAAAAGGGACCAATGGAAACAGTAGAGTATGTCTGGAAACAGCGCTGAGGAAACACACTAATATCATTATGGTGCTCTGTTACAAAAGCCCTGCGTAGATTGTGTGGCATTGTTTCAGTGCAGTGTTCTGCAGTTTTCCTAATGTATGCTAGCTGAAATATAAAGGTGTAGAGTTATTAGGATACAATACTCATTACAGATACACCAAAAGGAGTAGAGTTTTTGTTTTTTCTTCAATGTTTATTTCTATACCCTGCCTCGACAATGGCAGTTACCGGTTGATCCGATTTGTGGTGACGCTGGCGTCATGAAAAGCACATATACACAAATGTTTACACCCTTATTTTTTTGGACTTGTTGTCTGTCCATTATTGTACTTGTTTTATACTGCTTTCTATACATAAACATATATGAAATGCTTGTTAATCACTTGACGTGATTTGTCTTTTCAGTCTTTGCAGTCTGTCATGTTGCCTGTCAAACAGCTGTGAAATCGAGCAGAAGCTCGTCAGCTGAGCAGTATTTCAGTGTCTGTTCTGCAGCTCTCTTTATGTATGAACTGATATCCTGACTGGATTAAATTTTATTTTCTAACTACAAAAAAAAAGTATTTTTCCTTTACTTCTCCAAAAATGCAACATCGCATGTTTTCTCTGTAGTGAAGTTAATTTTGTAAGTTTGCACCGCCCGGTCACGACACTAGAACTACAAAATGACAAAAGTTGCGCAATCATGTTTTCTTCAGCTCCATTCTTCAGCATATTGCCAAAATCAGGGCTTTACTTTCATTTGCACAACTCCACAAAGGTCACTCGTGCTTTTATTTCTTTGAGACTTGATTACTGCAGCTCCCTTTGTTCACCAAGAGAAATGACTCCACTGGCACAGAACTAACCCGACTGCAGACGCTCCAGCGCTCGCTGCCAGTCGCTGGCTGCCTCTCCATTGTAGAATTTATCCCAGTATCTTATTACTGTTTACAAGGCTGGTTTTCATGTTTATGCTGATTTAGCTACAGCCTTAATATGGTCGGTGGAACTAAGGTCTGTATCCATGATTACACCAAGATTTTTCACACGGGTTCAGTTCTTCAGCGCACCAGATTCTAGGTGTGAACTAAGCTGCAATTGTGCAACCATGGCCAAAGGTCAAAGGCACTCTGACCTCATGAAAATGACATCTGCAGGATAAAAATATAAGGTGATGACATTTGTAATATAAAATGTCAAGTCTGGATAGATACGGATATAAACTGCAGTTTGACTTATTGGTGGAGGCATACGACCTAAACTCACATTTTGCCCTGTGACTGTTTTTGTAAGTTTTAAAAAAAACAATATAGATTTTTCCATTACTCCAAAATATTGACTTTTAATGTTTTACTATAGACAGAATTAAAATATCACTATACATTTTGAGGATTTCCCTAAGAATCCTTTTCCTTATAATGTACAGCACTGTGCAAAAGTCTTGAGCCACCCCTCATCACCTCCACCGAGGAGGTTTTGGGTTTTTTTTTGGTAGTGTGTGTGTGTGTGTGTGTGTGTGTCATTCTGTCTCTAAACATGATAGCTACAAATGTTTTGAATGAATTTCACTTATTTACAAATCAATACCTATTATTACCTACTTCTACATAATGTTTGTGTAATCAAAGTAAGCATCTGTTATGTACCCTTATCTCATTTTTACTGCCCCACAAATGTCTTAAAGTACATTTGAATAGAACAAAGAAAACAAAATGAATGCAATACTATTCCCTTAAAAGTAAATGGTTCCCAGAGAGTGAGCCACCTTGGTGGAGGTTTGTACTCCACTGTAATGCTTCTTGTTTACATTTGATAAGAAATGGGAAATAGCTGCAGTGATGTATTAAACATATGCAAACATACATGGACATGTATGTATCAGTATATAAGGCAAAAACAGAGTTGAAAATCAATATTTGAAACACAGCTTTCTTGTTGTTACTTTAAGCAGTCTTCAGGAATCGTTCTCCAGGCTTCTTGAAGGACATTCAAAGCTCTTCTTTGGATGTTTCTGCCTTCTGTCCTGTTCTCTGCTGAGATGGTCTCACACTGCTTCAACGATGATGACGTCCGGGCTCTGGGGAGGCCAATCCATGACTGATAGTGTTCCATTGTGTATTTGCTATCCAGGTTTGCTTTTACTGCACTGGCAGTGTGTTTGCTGAAGAATGGAGTGGTTACCAATCAGATGCTCTCCACATGGTATTGCATGTATCATGGTCCCTGGGTCTAGGACCCTGGGTTTTGGAATACCTTTGTATCGCAGTTCATGGTTTGTTTCTTTATATTTTTAGTCCTAGGGTTTTCGTTCTTCCTTAGTTCTGTTCATGGGTTCTGTTTATATTACTCTCTGAGTGTTCCTGCCTCCCTTGTGGTTCTGTCTCCATCTCTGTGTCCCTGTGTCTGTCTCTGTGTTTCCTATGTCCAGTTTATGTTCCTCTAGTGTAGATGTTCCCTTCCTCAGTAAGTCTGCCTCCCTGAGTTGTCATATCTGCATTTCTGTTTCCATGTCTACTTCCTGTTTTACTTTGGCACTCCTTTGTACTCAGTTTTGCTTCCCTCATCTCGTTTGTTAGATTCAGTTCAGGTGTGCTCCCTGGTGTGTCTCATCTCCCCGATTACCTCGTGTGTATATTATATATTGTCTGTGCCCTCCTCTTGTTCCTTGTCCTGTCGTCTTTGGCTGTCCTTATCCTGTGTGGTCTGCGTGTCTGCGGTTTCCTGCAACACCACTGGTTGAAATGCATCCCAAACAATGACCGAGTCTTCCTGTGTTTTACACATGGTTTCAGACATTGTTGTACCTCTCTCCTGACCATTTCTGATGAAGCTTCAGTGAACAGTACATGGATCAGCTGAAGGGCCAGATGCATCTCTCAGGTCCTGTGTCAGGTCTTTTCTGGATTTTTTTTCTCCTATTTCTAAAGGACATGACTTTCAGATGCTAATCATCTCATGTAAACTGATTTCTCCAGCTAAGTTTCCTTCAAGTTTTTTTTAAGGAACACTGCACACCCTGCCAGAGAAACTGCTAATAAATCGTTGAGAATCATTTTGCAAAAAGACTATTTAATGCCTGTCGAACTGTATTATCTTGGGCATTTTTCATAAATTCAGCTAAAGAAATGGGAACAAATTGTGTTTTTGTGACAGGGGTCTAGTAATAAAGTGCCTGGAGATACAACTTAAAATTGATTCTGCTGCTTACTATGTGTAGACACAATGCTGGTTCAGTGCCTTTTTTTATGCTTAAATGAGTCATAGGTCGGCGTTAAATGGCTTAGCAAACAAGAACCATTTATCTGAAAATGGGACTCGACTGAAAATGGGGGGGGGGGGGGGGGAGTAGCCAATGTCCAAAGAAAAACTTAGACCTTCAGAAAGCCTGGAGAACTATTGCTCAAGAAAAAAATGACAAGAAGGTTCCTTGTTAGCAAAATATACAGAAATGAGAGGTAGCTCAAGACTTTTGCACAGTACTGTAGATGAAGATAAAATAATATTCCCTTTACAACCTGATGGCATGGGCTGCAAAATAAATAGAATAAATAAAACCCTGTGGTTATAATTATCTTCTGCAACTTTCAGTCAGAACGCTACAGAGGGCATTAAAATACCCCAGAAAAGGGGTATTGAAATGCATTTTTGTGCTTATATTTTATCCCCAGTTGGTAGTATCTGATCGATGGTCTCTCCCAGTGACTATAAAATACTGCTTTCCAAGTTACAACCACATCCGGTCTCCCCTAGATAGGGTTTACGGTCAACAGCGCCATCTAGTGCTCATCTTTGGAAAGCACATTTACTCCTGTCGGCTCATCTTTTGAACACTGGAAAGTGGAAAAGGAGAAGCCCTCTGGTCAGTCAGTCCTGTCCGGAGGAACCCAGGAGGAGGTCGAGTCCACTCAGGGCCAAGTGGGGCACAGTGATGATGAGTACAACACTGATCTTGAAGAAGATGGTATGTTAATGCAAAGAAACAGTTTTGCAAGAGTGGAAACATAATTTTCAGCACTCATTTCTTCTTATTTTCCTCCCAGTTTCCACCTCTAGTTGGAGACCGAGTTTGTCCCCATCAGAGCTGTACCTGAAGGCCTGCCGGCAAACAGGAGCCGTTCCTGTTTCCTACATCCTCCGTCGCTTTGGTGATACCGCTCTAAACCTGAATTACTATGGGATGGGACCTCGGGGCGCCAACGCTCTGGCTATTCTTCTGAAAGTAATCCTTTTTTCTAGCCATTCATGTGATCACGAAATTAAAGTGGTGCAGGTCATGCCAGATCTGAGTGTGTAATATATTTCAAATAGATATTTAGAGAGAAATAGCACCCACTTTGTACTTCTCAAATGATTATTGTCTCTCTTATCATTTGTTTAATTAAAAAAAAAATGTTTTAGAGTCACAGTGTGGTCACCCACCTTGAGTTGAAGAAGAACGCGCTTCAGGCTGAAGGGGCACAGTATCTGCTGGAGATGCTTCACAAAAACAGGAGCATTCAGAGTCTAGTAACAATTTTAAAACCGTCACTTTCAAAGCTTCAGTTTTGTTACGTCTCGATTTAATCCTCTGACATGCCAGAAGAACACCGTTAATGCTCATTTAAAAACATTTTTAATCTCAAAAATGTCTTTTCTTCAGAATCTTTGCGGCAACACGCTGGGCCTTAAAGGAGCGACCGTTATCTCCAAAATGCTGTTAGACAATTTTTACATCAAATCCATCAACCTCTCAGCCAAGTCTTAAGCTATGTAATGTGCACCCCTGTCCATCAGTGTAATACCGCAGTAAAATGAAGAGGGTAAGGGAGCTTTTTTTTTTGGATGACTAATGCATTTATTTCCCCTTGTTCTCTTAGGAAATGACTTTGACGATTCTGCAGCTAAATGCTTAGCGGACGCATTAAAGATGAATGCAGACTGCTGAATGCTGACTCTGTGAGTATTTTAAGTCCTGCACATATAATGAATCAGACAGCTGTCATGTCTATATGCGCATTAAGCTGCTATTCCGAATTTTCTTTCTTACCTCACAG
This sequence comes from Cichlasoma orientale, assembly GCA_034780415.1. NCBI lineage: Eukaryota > Metazoa > Chordata > Actinopteri > Cichliformes > Cichlidae > Cichlasoma > Cichlasoma orientale. The sequence continues at coordinate 521,249 of JAVDPK010001061.1, read as the reverse complement.
ACTGACCATGTGGTCAAAGAGCTGGACCTCAGTCACAACCAGTTCTGCAGTGCGGGAGAAGATCTGGGTGTCACGTTAGGTACAGATCATTTCTATTTCTCTTCATGCTGTAGTGCCTTCAAATTGATCCACAGATTTAATTGAGTTTTTCTGTAAAATACAAACTGCAATGATAGAGCAGCTTTTGAGCTTGTTTTTACATTATGAGGCGTGCGCAGGAACGTTGACGTATTAGAACACCATCCAAGCTTTACGCCTTTTGGTAGCGGTAGAGATGCACTCAAACTGTCAGCTTTCTTTCAGCTCCTCACTGTCGAACATCCAGCTGTAAATTTCTCTTTTTCTTCATCGGCTCCCTGTTAATACGAGACTTTAAAATCCTTCTCTTCACATACATAATCAGGCCTCGTCATGTCTTGAAGACCTTGTAGTACCATATTGTCCTGATAGAGCACTTCACTCTCAGACTGCAGGCTTGTGGTTCCTAGAGTTTCTAAAAGTAGAATGGGAGGCCTTCAGCTGTCAGGCCCCTCTTCTGTGGAACCAGCTCCCAGTTTGGATTCAGGAGACAGACACGCTCTATATTTAAGATTAGGCTTAAAACTTTTACAGTTAGGGCTGGATCTGGTGACCCTGAACCATCCCTTAGTTATGCTGCTGTAGGCTCAGACGAGCATTTAAACACCTTTACACCTCCCAGGTGTTTATATACTGCTGCAGCATGCCATTAGATTCTGTCTTCTCTCTCCCATAGTGTGAATTCTCCTGTTTCTCTTTCCCCTCACACTCAAAAGGTTGCGGCAGATGGCTGCCCCTCCCTGTGTTTGAGGTTTCTTCCGGTTAAAAAGGAGTTCTTCCTTGCCACTGTTTTCTAGTGCTTGCTTACAGGGGTCTTCTCTCTAATACAGTAATATGAATGTTTATCTTTTAGTATAAAGCACCTTGAGGTGATTTGATGCTATATAAATAAATGTGGATTGAATTAAAATCAACAGCTGATATGACTTCAGGCTAATAGTATAGTCTGTGAGCACCAACCCAAAATATATCTCCCATTTTTGAAACCCACTTCTTGATCTACAGCTATTGAAATTTAGTCAACATTTAGGAGGACTCAAAGACTTTTATAGATCATTAAATGGGACTCAGGGAAAGAAGGTTGATAAATAGCTAAGGGCTGCAGATGGGCTCCTATTAAAAACTCGCTATTCATAGATAATCTGTGAGGGCTGTTGGATAATTATTTTCTTATTGAGTTTCATCCCTATGCAATAAAATCAGCTTATAGTGTAGGTGGCCAAAGTAAAATGGATTTCTACCTTTGTCTTATACCCTTACAATACTGTACTATATCATTGTAGTAATTAAAGTATTTTTGGAGAAAAAGAAAGTGTTCCTTACAGCATAGATTCTCAAAGTGGGTGGATCATTTTCAATAAGTGAAAATTACATTTTCTGATCAGAGTTGTGATTAAATGTGCAGGGTGGGCAGCATTTGCTTTTTAGATTTTGAAATGGGCCGTGACACTCTGAAGTTTGGGAATGGCTGCTGTACAGACTTTCTTAAATATTTAAAACGAAGCGCATTTAAGCCAATTAATGGACTTATTATTATTACTTAAAAAGAAGTTAGTTTTACTTCGAAAAAATTTACATGTAATTTGTATTTTAGTTTCAGATGCATTCCACTTCCTCCTAGCAAACAATATCGGCATCAAAATACTAAATCTGAGCTCCTTATAACCGGCTTATAACCATACTACAAAAGTCTTAGCAGCGTCTTCAAAATGTTTCCAAGTATAAAACATGATCTGTTTTTTTCCATAGAAGTTCCTCGAAGAGCAAAATAAAAGCGTCATGGATTTCTTCCAGGCTTTGGACAAAAAAGGAACCATGAAAGTCTCCACCTCTGCCTTCAGGAACGCTGTAAAGGTCAGGCTAATGGTTTCTCATGCTGCAATGATAATGCAATAATACACCTCATGAGTGACTGTAACACATCTATAACAGAATATTACATTACTAAGCTGCAGTACTCAGTCTTGGCTGAATGAGTGATGGGGAGATTGACGCTGTCACACATGCAGGAAGCTAAAATACCTCAGAGTCAGCAGCAGCTTGAACGGTTGATCAGGAAATTTAACAAGAACTGCACGGCCACCATAATGTACAGGTTAGTATGCAAAGAGTAACACATAAACGGCAGTGCAAAATGAACACGCATTTTATTCAGACTGAAAACTAGTGACTGACAACGTAATCTCATCAGGAAAGCTATTACTGAAGTCACAGACAAGGAAGCTGGCCATCAGAAAGAATGCAGGTTTAAAGCACTTCCATAAAGGCTACATCATTTTTTTTTTTAAATACAGTCTGTGGTGTGACGTAACCCTTTAAATGTAATTTGGGGTGGTCTCATCATTCCAAGGGTGTAAGAACACAGTGCAGTCTAAACACTCCCTGAGTCAGAAACATCTCCAACCATGAACATTCACGGCTGACACACAAACATGAACGTAATGTCAGGTTGTCTCTTTAAATTGTGTCTCTGTTCTTTCAGCTGAACTGTCAGAGATGTGGAAACACAGAAAATACTAAGATGAAGCTCTGGGAAGGCAGATTACAGTTATTGGTTTATACTTGATCTTGTCCTTAATATGCAGCACTGTAGATCCTCTTTCTTTCTTTTTTTGGTGGTACACCTCTCAGCTAAAACCACAGATTCACAATTTTTTGGAAACTATTAATTACGCTGATGCACAAAACCAAATGCATTGTGCACCACAGCAGGTGCGTCCAAATCACAGCTTCCTGTGACGTCTGCGACCCACCCAGCCCCTTCAGCAGTAGTTTTAACTAAACCAGAATCTGCCCACTCCAGTGTGTATACGTGAACCTCTGACATCAACCAGCTGCACCAACCTCGGCGCCGTGAGCCGCGTCTGTGGCTGGGCCACGAGGTCCTTTGCCTCATTCTCTCCATCCAAAACAATCTTCTGGTATGACAACAGAGCAGGAGGAGGAGGAAGAAGAGAGCCGACGTCCATATCAAAGGACCGAGGCGACACAAAGAATAGGGCCAGATGCGAGCCAGTTGTTTCGCCACATTCGTTCGATTTGAATGAAACGGACTGCAAAGGAAACGGCACGCTTATGAATATGCATGTGCAGCATTACTTATGCAGGCCCTGCCGAATAGGATTATTATTATTAAGAGTGTGCAGATGAATTGTCTCAAGGTGTGATATCTAGCAGTGCAATCAGCTCCTGTCAGGTGGCTCCAGTTCTAAACACAGAGGAGACAAAGACGCGATGCACAGTCTCACCTCCATCTGTTCTTTGTGTCACAATTAAACGGCTTGATGCGATACAACTGCGGGTCATCAGAAGATGCGTAATTCTTTAAAGCAACAGTTTGATTATAATTATTTGTTTGTATATATTTTTCTCAGAGCTTTAGGAAATCTTCACATCACCAGTTTTACAGAAACTTATTAAGGACTAACTACACATTGTTGATGCGATGAGAAGCCTGTGGAATATCTTTCAATCAAAGGGGCTCATTATGAAGCAACTGTAACTGTATTTAAAATTCTTCTTCAGTGATTAAGAAGAATGTTTTAAAACCTTCAGTAACAGTCCCGCAGTTATATCTACACCTTGAGGTCTAGGAGATTGGTGTTGGTGCTTCGTTCACTTTTATCACCATCGTCCTTTCCCGTCTTCTCCTCAAACGGGACTGTTGGCTTCTGTGTGAACACCTGGTTTTTAATTGTCAGCACTAAGTTTTGTAGACTCAAGATCCACACCGGGTCCAAGTACCGGGCCACACCTCTTAATCTTTGAATTCGGGTATTTTCGCCACACAAAATCAAGCACCTAGCCATGCAGGTCTGCCTTTACGAACAAAAATTCAGCGAAGAATGAGTCGTTCTAAAGAGCTCGCTGAATTCAAGTGTGGTGCCGTAACAGGACGCCACTGTCGGCTTGGGGAATTTCTTCCCTCCGAGATATTTCACCATCAACTGTAAGTCCTGTTATTGCAAAGAACCACAGCAACTCAGTCATGAAGTGTCAGACCTTGTATAGCTACAGAGCCGGGTCACTGAGTGCTGAGGGGCATCAACGCTCTGCTGATTCAGTAACTGCAGAGCTCCAAACCTCCTCTGGCATTAACATCAGCACAAGACCTGAGCACTGGGAGCTTCATGGCAGGGTTTCCATGGGCGAGCAGCTCCTGTAGGTGTAATGTGCAGGTGACCCTGGCTGCTTTCAAAAATAATACTTATATGGAGACAGCCTTCATACAACCTGTATTAAACAGAGGAAGCTTAAATCAGTGGTTGTTTTAGCTGCAATTTACCTGCATCTGGCATTCTTGAAGAACTTGCTGCGGGTCTTTTTGTGGAATTTCAGTCTCAGTTTATGCTGTCTGTAAAAAAGATCAGTCCTTCTTACAGGACTCTGTCTTCTTGTTCTTCATGGTTTGCTATCTGGCTCTGTTTGGGTTTGCTGCCATGCTCAGTGCTGCAGAATGAATCTGGGACCAGTCAGATGGCTCTCTGATCACACTGGATGAAGGACTGAAAGAAAAAAAAAACCCCCAAACAAAACATCTTCAAGTGCTTCAGTCTTTTATGCCCCTCAAAAGCCCGTATACCTGAGCGCACTCAACGCTTTTAAATCAGCTGTCCAGTAATGTAAGAGATGTCTCTCAAAACACATCATTTACTAAAATATAATTCTTTATATAACAGTACAATTACCTTTTTAAAAAAACAGAAAAAAAATAACAGAATAATTTAGGTAAATTATCTCTCTGATGTGGCTTAATGAAAACAAACAGCTAGCTGCCAATTTCTAATGGGCCATCTTTCATCTGAATGGACACAAAGACTTGAAACCCACGTCTTATTGAGCGGTCCCATTGGAAATTCACAGATTTGGCCAAATTTTGAAGACGAAACATAAAACCTGCCAACAGGCCCTTCAGATATCTATGCACCCACTGGCATACGCTGCCAATTACCATGATCTCAAAAGCGCTAATGGAATCTTGAGCGGTAATAAAAGTAAATAATTAAATTAAAGGAGCCCTTGTATCATTGTTTGCTGTATTCAGGCCCATTAGAACCTCCGGTATTCTCATGGTAATGTAATGTTTTGGTTTTTTTGTGTTCGCGTAATGAATTCTGTGTTTTTCCTCCAAACAGTGTTGTTCAGACATTTGTGTAGGTGCTGGCAGAGAAACAAAGACGTACATTAGGACCCATTGTTCCCCCCGTGATTATTTAAGTAAACAGAAATACTGAAGAGGTATCATACACAGCTGCAAACACTCGAGCCTGCGTTTGTGAAGTGGGAGAAAGGGCCAAGCAACCCTCAAGACTTTGTCAGAGATGATCCCATTATTTGAAGCTTCTCAAGAGCTGAGCGGCAGGCCGGCTAATGAGGCTTTGAAGATCCATCGCTGGCACACAACTCACACGAGGCAGAGAATTCGGGGGGCGAAATAGAATCTGGCAGGAGATGAAATGTTTCAGCCAAGATCGACCACGAAGACGTCCGTTGCCTCAGCGCTCCGCTTTTATTTTTGCCGTCATTGCATTTCCGAGTCCTCTTAAAAGAGACAAAGACTTCGCAGGAGATGAATGTGAGGCGTCCAGTTCATCTGCAATAAAATAAAATAAAATAAAATTTTTGAAGAAAGAGCAGTAAAGTGAGGAGAAAACAAATAATCTGCCAACAGAACAGGAAGAAGAGCAGATTTTTAAAACAACTGGAAATATTTTCTCAATCTGCAGGAAATTCAGTTAAATCCAGCTTCCAGTGCATCTTGAAGTAAGGTTGCATTCCCTGGAACAGATGAACACAAATAACAGATTGTGATTTAAAAAAAAAAAGAAAAAAAGAAGTGACTCTTTGAAGTCTCTTCACAACAAGCAAAGCATGACTGCAGACAGTGCTCTGTTCTGCCAACACGATCAACCTGCATCCCGCTGCACTGGTGGCGTCAGAGCTTCACTAAGCTGACAGCCTGACTAACAGTAGTGTAAACATACTGTTACCAACACTGACCAGCTTGGCATCAAAGAGCATGTTTGACACTTGAGCTAATCTCCATAAAATGTTTGGCTGCTCTGGCTTTCTTAGATCTGTCAGACCAAATATATCAAGATGTACAAAATGATCATTTCCTTGTGTTCATTACAGCTTAGTGTTGGCCGGAGAAATGTAATGGCAGCATTTGTTTCCTGATGAGATGCTGCCAGTGCTGCTGAGCCACTTTACCTGTTTAAAGGCTGACCTTTAACAGGCTGAACAGATAAAGCAGCAGTTTAAGTCCTGCCTTTGTTTTGTACTGTGTTACGTCGGCAGGAATACACGGAGGCCGTGCTGCGGTGTGAGACTGACAGAACGGTGACTTCCATTAAGTCATTCTGTTTGAAGAGAGTAAGAGACAAAAAGGACAAGATGCCTGATATGAGAAATTCTGAGTGTGCAGCAGTTTTATATTCATCAGTGTTGATCAAACAGCCTTTTCACTCTGGTCATTTTAGCTTGAATAATCAACTTACTCAGTAATGGATCCAACGCAGGAGCTATAAAGTTATTCAAATAGTTAAGGAGCCTGAAGCATGTTAAACACTCCAATATAAAAACGTCCATATATATATA
>JAVDPK010001061.1:485907-505355 GCA_034780415.1 Cichlasoma orientale | reverse complement strand
CTGGTTCGAAAAACTCAGAGTGCAGCATCTCTCTCATGTTATGGTGGCCGCTTTTGCCCCCTCCAATATGGCGGTGATGTAGGCAGCGATCAATGCGGTATCTATGTATATATATCTATGGCTAGCCATGCTATAAGTCCTCGAATCTCTTTTAGGGTGAAAACACAGACTCGTGTGGTTATGTCTTCCCAGCCTACCTGACAGGCCGCTGACAGGGAACGGCACAGCGTCCGGTAAACACGCGGAGATCGCGATAACATAGCGTTCCCAAAGAGTGTCTGCCCGGTCTTGGCAGCGGTGGAAGCAGCAGTCCGGAAGCCTGGCGGAGCTCTCACAGTGGGAGGAACCACTGCCCACTGGTCGGGAGGGGTCCAGTGTAGCGGGCAGTGTGGATATTACTCACACCCCCCATCGTAGTCCGCATTAACACGAACTCTAATCCTTTAAATAGTGTGATTAAACTTAAATAAATTGAGTGTTTCTTCAGATGATAACATAATAAAATTAATTCAATGTTAGCCGGACTGTACCATGTCTGAATACTATTGTTTTAAAATAACTTATAACACAGCAGGCAACCACATAAGAAAACAGACACAATGAATGGATGAATAACCTCATAAAGAAGTAATCATTTATTCCTTAATTGCGTTCTCTTATTCATATATTTAATATTATGTGGCCGGCTACAGGGACGGGATAGGCTGGCATGTTAGAACACACCTCCTGCTTTCTGGAGGCGCTCTCAGCTGCACCACTACAAATAACTGAGTCTCCTCCTGCAGGTCCCAGACCTGCACCCTCCCTCTGAGTCCTTTGCAGCACAAGCCAGGTAAGTTTTATTCTGCATATTTATTATTAGTAAAAATGATGCTTAACGTTTGCAGTTTGTGCCGATCCTTTAATGGTTCAGTTTGTATTCTTACTAATTTAGTTTGATCTAAATTAAAAATACATATTTTTTATTTTGAGAAAATTGTAAGGTAACCCACAGCTTTAAAAGGTTATCATGCATATGTGAGAATGGTGTTTAAATCAGCCAATCCAGTAGTCAGAGCATCAAAGTTGTACTCTCTTTCCTATTACTATTACTTGCATTTCATGATTCATATTTTTTTTCTCCTTCTGTCTTTTTAACCCTAAAAGGATGAATCAGAGAGTTTGGAGCAAAGCCATGTATTCCTCCAGCAACATTTGCCTGGATGACTGTGCTGCAGAGCATCTCTCCTCTTTTCAGCCTGACCTTGTGCCATCAAATTCAGATGCATCACATGCTTCTTTGACCTTACACAGAGACAGTGAGAACATGAAAACACTATCAGATAGTGCTTATTATAGCAGTGTAGATGCTGGTTTGATGTATTCCAGTCAGCTGGATCTCACTTCATCGAGAGGCAGCGGACATTTATCCATGAAAAGACACCAGTCTCCTGCACCCACTTCTTATGGTCATCATGACTGGAACCCAGACACAGGTAATCAGGCAAAGCGTGCCAGAGTAGAAAATATCATCAAAGGTATGACCAGCCCTCCTGGCATGTACGGCTCAGAAGTGACAACAAACAAGCACGAAGAGACCGACTGCGTGCACGATGATGAAAAGATTCAAGAAGCGCTTTTCCTTCAGAGACACATGGAAAGCATGGCTCAAAGCCAGGTAACAAGAAAGCAGCTCGAGAACCAGCATCAGCACCTTAGACAGCTCAGAACAAGGTTGACTCACCTGGATGGAGAAAGTGAAGCCACAAACTGGAATGATACCATTAATATATCTCATAGTGATGCATTTACAGATTCATACAGTGAGTTTGAGAGCAGCTCGAGTATAAAATATCAAGGATGGAAGAAGGTTAAGCTGATGAACTACTTCCAATCCAAACCGGAACGAATAAAGCTGATGGCAGATGTTTTGAAGTATGAGCTGTCCAGAGTTGTCAGCAAGAGCGTCGACTCCATTTTCAAAAGCGTGCCTCTTTTACAGACATCGCCATACGATGTGGTAAATGTCGAGACTGATTTGCCTATTCAGTCACTGGTGTGCAGTGATGATCAGTTAAGACTTCCATGCTGTGGTACTCCAGAGGTGCAAATCCCAGATGTTCAAACAGAAGCTCTCTCTCTGGTCGTGCAAAAACCCGAAGTGGAAAGATCCAGAATGGCAGCTCACCACCATCCAAAATCCTCAGCCTCCTTCAGCAATGACTCCGCTCTGCAGGAAGATCAAGCATTGGAGGAGAATCACAGCATGGACCATCAACATTCTCTCAGATGCCTGCAGGACAGATGCTCTGAAGATGGTCAGTCAAATTTTAAGTCGACCGAGGCGCACTGGAATTCAGTCAAAGTAAGATCAAAGGTCAACTCCAGATCTGTGAGAAGCCCGCAGACTCGTGCTGTGTCGGTGGATCCGGTGCTTTTGGAAAGCATCCATCTTCCTCATGTGAAGACCGAGTCTGATAGCCTGGTGAAAAGCAACCTGTACATGCTGAATGTATCCTTTACAAGTCTTTAATAATCTCTTATGTTTACCTGTGGCTTTAAATAGCAGTGACAGAACACCTCTTTGAACACTGTAGCATCTGAAGCGGATGCCTTTAGAGTCCAATAATTTCTACCTGTGCTTAGCTGAGGTTCAAAAAAGCAAAGGAAAAAGTTTTTTTTACTACGAGCCTCATTTACACATTCACACAGTGCTTTATTCCATCTTTAAGTGCTTTCTATCAAGCACACACTCACACAGATAGAAGGTGCACACAGGGGTTCAGCATCTTGACCATGGACACTGCAGCATGTGGACTGGAGAAGCCAGGGGTTGAACCACTGACCTGGTAGATGACCTGCTGTACCCCCTGAGCCACAGCCACTCCTTTATTTAAAAAACAAACTACTCATTGTGCCACAAACCTTTTCATCCCTTGAGGTATTGGCTATAAAACAATGTTGTGGAGAGAAAATGTCATCAGTGTCAGGCAGTTTGGTTTTGCATTTTTTTTTTTTTGTCCTTAACACTGGTGAATTTTAGGAGGGTCTGACCACAAACCATCTGAAGAAAGCAAAGCTTATGTTCTTCTACACTCGCTACCCGAGTTCACTGATGCTGAAGATGTGTTTCTATGACGTGCAGGTGAGAAACTGCTTGAAAGACTGAGCACAAGCTCAATTCTTGCACGTGTCATTTTATTATAGTCACAGAATAGAAAACATGATGCGTCTTGTGAATGCATGTCTGTGAGCATCATAATCCACGAAAGACAGATATATCCATCCATCTCGTTATAAAAAATGATATATTATGTAAAAAGGGAATTTTCTGTAAAGCACAATGTTTAAAAACACCACAACACGGTAAGATAGTTTGACAGGTCATTTTATTTGCTTCACATGTTGTAGTGCGAACTGTAGCACATACAGACGCAAAAACGGCAACATTCATCATCACATTTCACGAGCTTACCTTTTGTCCTCCTCAGTTCACGCGCTCCATCACCTCTCAGCTCATCAAGTGGTTCAGTAACTTCAGGGAGTTTTACTACATCCAGATGGAGAAGTTTGCTCGACACGCTCTCATTGAAGGAGTGGCGGATGTGAGGGGTCTGACTGTGGGGAGAGAATCAGAACTTTTCAGGGCTCTCAACAGGCACTACAACAAAGCCAGCGACTTCCAGGTGAGGAGCAACTCTATACCGACTCTACAACACACTGCTGACCGCTTCCTAAAACGAGTGCTGAAGCGTCGCTCGGATATTTGTTAGTTTATGGTCTCATTTTTGACCATGTCATCCTTACATGAGGACCACTGTATTTCTGAATAGTGTCAAAGCTTGAAATATTTTTACTCCATCCACTGCATCTGTAGCGCCGCTTTTGTTACTTGCACAGGTTTTACAAGATTCATTTGACACAACTACTACACAGAGTGTGTCGTGTTCATGTAATAAACCTGTTATAACGTACTTCAGTACCATTATTCATGGTAATTACATAGGCTTTTATTTTTCCCTTTATCTTTTTATTTTAACCTTTCTAACATGTGAATTGGGCATTAAAATGTGACAAATCACAGTGCTCCCAAATCAGGCAGACTCAAACCCATCGTAAAATAAAAAATAATTACACACAAACAGAAACATGTTTCAGCGTAAGAAATAAGACGCTTCTTCACAGCGTTTGATTTACCCCTTTGTGGAGAGCTCATTTTCACCCATTTATAGTAAAAATGTAATGTTTTATTTATTTTTTTTATTGAATTTGATTGCAGTAAATGAAGCGAGAGAAAAGGGTTCGGCGCTGAGTTATTTTTCATCCAGTTAACTACAACTTTGCAAAGCCATGAACTATTAATTCATAACTATATGAATGAAGAGCAGGTAGAAAACAGCATAATGTGATCTTATTGTTTCTCTCAAGGTCATAATGTGCAGCATTAGCAATGAGAAACAGATGGGTGTGCATTCAAAAAGTGACTGCGATTTTCTTTTCTGCTTTATTTGTAAAATCATTATGCAGTTAAAAACTGTCAGTGTTGAATTCTTCGTATGCACATAGACCATAAAAGGTCAGATAGCATATTAATTCTTTCACAGACTTTATATAAAGGCAGACAGGTTTAAATATTATTTATTGACACGACTGTTGCACTTTGATAAAACAGCTTTGACAAGCTTGACTTAATAAAAAATAAGGCAGGGTACTTAATGTGATATTGAGTGAAGAGCTGCTGTAAAAATGCAGATTTATTAGTACAGTAAATTTCATCAGAGCTGATCAAAGCTTGACCATGACTCAGTTTGTACTGTGAAGTATAGATCACTGGTAATTAAATAGCAGTTTCTCGTCATTTGTAAATTTGTAGCAGAAGGGAAATGTCTCCACCATGAAACTATTTTTCTTTTTCATTATGTGCATTTAAAGTCCAAACATTTCTGTGCAGAGCTTAAAGGTTGAGACACTTAACATGTTTTGATAGGAATCAGAATCAAACTAAAGAAAATGTAAATCGTCATGCGATTACTTTAACTCAAACTTATCTGCAAAAACATTACATTCAAAAGCTAGTCATTAGAGTTTCAGCACCTGTGGGGCTTTTACTTCCCGATGAGCTGCAGACACATTAAACCTATAAATTCTGCTCGGAGTGGCAGAAGACAAAGACAGCAGAGCAAAGAGAGGATCAGAGTGGGTGGAGGAGATACAAGTATGTCAAACAGGATAAAAGGGAAACTATGGTGCAGGGCTCCTTCAGTAGACACATTTGTAATGGTGTTAGTTGTGCAGCTGCAGCGAGTAAACCTGTAAAACTAGTAGCTGCCATTTGAACAGGAACTAAAGAAAGGAATTTTATGCACAATGAAAGTTTGACAGGGCTCATATGTAGTAAATAGTAATTACACAACTATTGTTAAGACCACCTCAAGTATTACACCGTCAGTGTTTACTGATATTTAACACACATCATAAATAGCTGAAAAAATATTAGAAATACTTGTATTCATTAATGTTCATTAAACCCACCAATATGACTTATTACACATAAAATATCAGTGCTGATTTTGCAGAACTGCGTTGTGGTGCTAAAAACATGTTCCCCCTCAGGCAAGAAGACCTTTTAAATTTGGACATAGTCCTCAAATCCACTTGGGAGCACAAATACACTCATAATTTTGGACTTATTAGACTTTAATATTTCCACATTTAACTCTTTTTGACTAGAAAGCAGTAAGGAAACGTTAAAAACATTACTAACAAATATCCATACCAAACTCCATGGTACTCGTGATCACTTAAATTCTCACTGTACTCATTTGAAATTGCACCATTAGCCTCTGAACACTGTTGACCAGCTCCATGTTGCTCAAATTCAACATGACTCTTAAAATGGAAATGTGTGTGTCCTTTTATTGCATGAAAATTGCTTTAAACACTCAAGGGTTCACACTGTGAAATATGAAAGAGCAGACTGCAGCACAGGCAGTTGTATACTCAGTTTCCCCACACATGGATTAATCCTAATCCCAGACCATAAACCTGTCTCAGTGGAGGTCTGCACTACAGTTTGGGACTAGGCTGAATCAGTGTCAGGTAAACCTGCTAAAATTCTATTTGTTTTTTCAGTTCCATTAATATTGTTCTCAGTCTCTGTGCCAAGTACTAATTTGTGACTTACCTGAATTTGGTCAGAGTCACAGCTAAAATATAATGCCAATCCACAATCCACGCTCTTTCTAAGACGGACTGAACCAGATGCTGCCAAAGCACTTTGATTTATTTTATAATTTTTTTTAATCTTGTGTGGATTCACAGGTGCCTGAGAGATTCCTGGAAGTTGCTGAGATTACACTGAGAGAGTTCTACGTTGCCGTTTCAATGGGCAAAGATCATGATCCATCCTGGAAGAAAGCGATCTACAAGGTGATCTGTAAACTGGACACGGATGTGCCGGCTGAATTCAAAAGTCATCACTCTGGATAAGAACCAGCAGACATCGTGTGCCACAGTGATGAGTCACAATGTGGACTTACTCATTTCTTGATGGGAAAAAAAAACATTGATTTAAAAATTAAAAACAAAAACATTTGAAAAGTAACGTAGATTCCTGAACATCTCCACACACGTGGCATAATGATGGCAGTGGAGTGCGTTATATCTGCTGTTTATCACCGGCTGATACTTTTGCATCATTGGGTGGTTTAATATATGTAGTTTGCTATATCAATTATATAGCAATAATACATATTTTGCATGACTGAAAGTTTTATTGTTGACACGACAAGTCACAGAGATCACATTTTGTTTTCTGTAATAAGCACAAAATAAGGTCCAAACCAGGAAAAAAAAAGTTTAATATTGAACAGAACTGTACATACATACAAAATATATCAAACACAGATTACTTTCATTCTACAGTTACTGAATCAGTGAAAACACTGCTCCGAAAACCTGTTAAAACTGTATCAACATAAAAGAATAGTTTCTTTGTTCCATACTTGTTCCATACTTACCACCTGGATCCATCCAATCATTTTCCAAATGGAACACTTCAAATGATCGTCCAAAGGCAATTTAATTACTTCATCAGATGCGATGCCTTTGTCTGATGATCCTTGTCTTCAGTTCATCCAGTAATAGTGATGGTAATCCAGATGAAATGTCCTGATGTGCAAACAATTCTGATGTGCTTGATTTCACTTGTGCAAATTTTGAAAATACCCCCCCCCCCCTCCCCCAACATCCCTGGTTTATAGAAATGTTCAGAGGCTTTGCTGTGGCACTCCAAATTAAAGTCAGGTGTATTTCGTTTAATTATCCGTGTGACGTGTCTAAAATCGAATGAGTCAGTGCAGTTCAGAAAGGACCACACCCATGCCCCACAAGCAACACTGCATTTCAAGACCATGATCAAGCCACAAGGTCCAGCAAACTCCAAGGTCTCTGCAGATAATAGACAGCTCTATCATTTTAAAATGGAAGAAGTCTGGATACACTTTCCAGAATTGAACATCCAGCTAGAGTGAGTAAAAGGTGTCACTGCTCTGGCCTTGGAAGGTGACCAATATCTGCAAAAAAAAAAAATCATAATTTACATGTTCAAATCCAGCTGTTCAAACCTTGTAGACTTGAAAATGTAATCGGTCCAAATGGGACTTTTACAATATATTAAATTCAGAGTCTACGTACATCTGGTAATGAAATCAGCTTTGAATTATTAAAAAGAAAAAAAATTTAAGCATTTTTTCACTTTGTGATTATTGGATATTAAAGGGGATATATCATGCTTTTAAATCCTTCCTTTTCATATATAAATCATTCACTTGTGGTCTATATAAAGTAGAACTGCAATGCTTTGGTCTGAATTCCTCGTTATTGTAGCTCCACAGACTCCTCTTTTACACCTTTTCTGAGGTGCGTCTTAGAGCAGCTCGTTTTGGCGTGGTCTCTTTAAATATGAATGAGACATTTCACGCCCCGCCCCCCTCCAGGTCGCAGAGCGTTCCACTCCACCCCGTTCGGTCAGTTTTGTAGTTTGATGGCAGCGATACGATTAGCTACTGTCAGGGAAACATGGAGGACTTTCCCCACTGATGTGAGTACATTTCCGAGAAAAATTTAATTTAACCAGGCACTTCGAAGAGGCTCTGATGGGGGCGATGTGAGGAATTGTGTGGGTTAATACACCCAACAACCAAACATTTTGACTTGTCTATTTGCAACTTTAGCATCACTGAACTAGACTACAAAATCGCTGTGAGAAAAAAATAAATAAATAAATGGAGGAGTCACGAAATTGGTTAGCCAGAAGTCCATGACCTTGTTTAACAGTTCCACAGCAAATACTGTGACGTAACAGATAAGAAAACGTAACAGGGAATAGAGAAAACTGAACAGACTGAAAATTATGACCAAAAAAGAATATAAAGATATCTACAAAGCACCGGGAGAGAATACATTTCAATTTCCTCCACTCCTAGACACTCAAAGTACACACACACAAACACAAAAAAAAAGAATTTAAGGGCTAAAAAAAGTGGATTTTGCATGATATGTTCCCTTTAAGTGTAGGATGATGGGAAATTCTCAAGTAAAATTAAAAGCACACATATGTCTGAATACTTTGACTCTACTATATCATTACTGTGCAGAAAGGCATTTTCACCAGTTCTGAGCTCTACAATAAGACAATGTATCTAAAAACAGTTGAATTTACATTTTATGTTACTGCTCTCAGCAGTGCGTCAAAACAAGGCCAAACCGTTGGAACTATATATTTCACATCCACACTCAGGAGCCACTTTATAAAACTGTTCAACTGCTCATTATTGGAATGATCTAACCAGCCAATCACATGGCAGTTCAATGTATTTAGCTACGTCAACATGGTCAAGAGAACCTGCTGAAGCTCAAACTGAGCATCAGAATGGGGACAAAAGGTGATTTAAGTTACTCTGAATGGTGCATGGTTGTCGGTGCCAGATGGGACAGTCTGAGTATTTCAGAAACTTTTGATCTTGGGATTTTCCCACACAGCCATCTCTGAGGTTAATGCACAATGGTCTGAAAACAAAATCCAGTGAAAGGCAGTTCTCTGGGTGAAAATGCTTGATCATGTTAGAGGTCAGATCAGAATGGCCAGATGGCTTTTGGCTCACAAGAAGTCAATAACTCAAATAACCACTTGTTACAACCAAGGTATGCAGAATAGCATCTCTGAACACACAGAACCTTGAAGCAGATGGGTTACAGCAGCAGAAGACCACATCGGGTGTCTTTCCTGTTAGCTAAGAACAGGAAACTGAGGTTACAATTAACATGGGATCACTAAAACTGGACAATAGAAGATTGGAAAAATGTTGCCTGGTCTGAGTCTTGATTTCTGCTGCGACATTCAGATGGCAGGGTCAGAATTTGCTGTAAACAACATGAAAACATGGATCAATCTTGCTTTGCATCAGCAGTTCAGGCAGGTAATGGTATAATGGTGCAGGGGATGTTTTCTTAGCACACCTTGGTCTCCTTAATACCAAATAAGGAACCTATAAAGCCAAACGTGTCGTTGGGGACACAACGTACTTCAAATATCCTGATGTTCGTGGACTTCCTGCAACAATTACCATAAAGTGTTAACTGTGAAGTGCAATTTCTTCAGAAACCGTTTGAATTTTTCGGATAGAACAAATGGTAGCGTAATTACGATGATTCAAAGTGTGTTTGATCAGACGTCTCAGTGATGATGCGCTCGGTGTTAACCAGCTGTTCGAGGCAGGTAAGGGCAAGTCACAGGTGCATCAGCGGCGATCGCCAGGTGTTGTAGGGTTAAATGCCACCGTCTACCTGATTATTCTCTATGACCACAGTGTATCCATCATCTGATGGTTGCTTCCAGCAGAATAATGCACCATGTAACAAAGCTGACAATGAGTTAACTGAACTCAAATGGCCTCCAAAGTCACCAGATCTCAATCCAATAGAGCACATTTGGGATATCGTGGAATGGGAGAGTCGCATCATGGATGTGCAACTGACAAATCTGCAGCAACTATGTGAAGCTATCATGTCATTATGGACCAAAATCTCTGAGGAATGTTTCCAGCACCTTCTTGAATCTATGCAGGTCTGAAGGGAAAAGAGAGTTCAAGCCAATGAAGGTATAGTAATTAGCTAAATGTAGTACAGGAAAAATCATTTTGATTTTGATTGCAAAAAAAAATCAATCCACAGTGCAAATGGATTTTCCATGAAATCCACCTTGGTGTAAGAAAACTGCCTTCTGAAAGTTAAAATAGGCATTTTACGTGTACAGAAAACAACATTTTGTGCTATTGTTCAGTCATTCTAAAATAATCATATTCAATGTTAACTGAAAGATTTAACAGCCCAATGGATCTACATGGTCATTTCTAACAAAATCTCCTATTACACAAAGCACAAAGATCATAAAATCTAACCGATTAATTCAGTAAGACTCAGAAAGTTTGTATTTTGTAGCTTTTATTGTAGTTTTTATAACTAGATGGACCAAGAAACAGTGCTACAGGTATACAGTACATGAATTCATAAGAGTATAAAACAGCAAAAAAAAACAAACATAAAAATTATGACAGGATGCGAGAAGTAGTACAGAATTACTAACTACATATTTATTTGTGAATATCCAGAGAAATAAAAGCCTGCATTGTGACCTAAGAAATTGATAACAGCTGGTATAATCACCTCGATGAACATTTCACTGCCCATAAGCTTCAGCGTTTTTTCACATTCTGGACACCTGCAGAAAAAAAAAGCATGCTATTGGTAATTTTACAGTCAGATTTCACTCCAGTTTATTTGTTGTACGTGACAATTAAGACTTTATTGACAAATGTTTATATTTTCAGGTATTTTAAGATGTTATGTTAACTATCTTTCAATGGAAAATATAATACTGTTACCTGCCTCATATGAGTCATTATATCCATTTTTAATCTGTATGCTCCCAATGAAACTCAGTAAGATTACTTTGGAAATGGTAAGACGAGTCTTTTGGGGAAAATGGCTGGCTGATTAACCAAATGTTTCTCGGTCTAGTTTCCAATAGAGGTGATACAGTAAGAAGTGGCCTCAAACTTCTCCTTATCGAGTCATTAAAAATTACCATTAAAATCTTTTAAATTGTAGAATATTATGACTTGATAGCCACAAAGAACATCTACAATTGTTCTAACAACCTGATAAAAATAGGAAACATACAAACCTTTCAATGAAACTCAAAAAAGTGGCAAGATTATCTTCTTAGAAATACTTGGTACGGTTAAGAGCTCTTTGTGCCAGCTGGCCGCTCTCATCCGTTATTCTCTCCCAGTCCGTTTGACCCACCACAAAACCAATAGCACGCTTTCGATCTGCATCCTTTTGCTCTTCGAGATCAGCCCATCGAACCTTTAAAAACAAAAAGAGGGAGAAAAATCAGGGTGCCGTGTTTTGAACAGGAAATGGATAAATGACTTCAGATAATTCAGTAACATCTTTTAACATTCAGTATCATACAATTGTGTTTTTTTTAACCACCCTTTGCAAAGGTAACGCACATCTTCGCTCTAAATAGCAACGTAACTGTCTTTCATCTCTTTAAATATTGTCTTTCACCATGTTTAAACATTTAACCAGCTCACAACTGACATTAAAAATAAACAGCAGCCTCTCAGATCAGTAAACATAATTGCTGATTAGTTAGCTGGTGTATCAGTGCATCCTTACATCCCTACAAATGGTCTTGTCAGGAAAAACCACACCCCACAAAGTGGATTTTAAACTCAGCCTTTTTGTTTTCCTCACTAACAAAATAAACAAATACATTTATAGATTGCCAGGGAAAATTTTACCCTCTTCTTTCCAGGTTCGGACATGCGTGTGGCATAGTCATCCGGCAGCTGAAGGTAGTCTTCGAGGCCGGCCATGTGTTCGCCTTCACGTTTCCTCTTCCCACTACTCCCCAGACCGTCCAACTTGTCTGTTTAAATGAAAGATTACTTCAGTTTAACTCTGCTTTCTCATAAACACAACTTAAAGCCTCAAAAACCTTTTGTTTTAACATTACTCAAAAACCAGTCGATCCTGGACCTGAACTTATTCCTTTCTTCTTTTTTTTTTTTTTTTAACAATCACAACAGCTGCCATAGTGTTTGCACAGAAACAGAAGGTAATAATAATAACACCATTATCCTTATCTGACCACCTGCCCAACTATATTAAGAGGAGTTGTACAAGTCCTATCAAATACATTCACCCTCTCCACATACACAATTCATGCAGAATACACAAATTGTGCATGTAGATAATTTTGTGCTCTGGATTACACATTGACCTAACAAGTGAAAAATCCCCAGTTTGATGCCATGAGGCGACACAAATCCCTTTGGGGTTGTGTCATTAAGGAGATGCGGTAGTAGTAGTTTTGATTCAATATTTCTGAATAAATCCCTTCAGAGCACACAATGCACTCACCTAAACCTGTACTTTCCTAAAGAATTACATGTAGAAGCTAAAACATCTAAAACATATACCAAATCCTTTTTAAATATGTTAATTTGCTGTTTTAATAATTTAGAGGTTTGGGCTTTAGGGAGTACAGCGAACTGCTGACAACTTAACAAAGTCCACAAATGACTCAATTAGCTATTTAGCTGCCACATATTCTTTTCAAATGCTCAGAGCATCACTCATTTGCCTGACAGCAAAAAAAAAAGAAAAAAGAAAAAAAAAATCACAACAGAACCACACAATCAAACAAAGATCACATTAGATTAAAAGAAAACAAAACGCAGCTATAAAACTACACAAATCAAGCTACATCACACTTAAAATGCATTTTAATTAGACAGAAGGCTCTATATGACAAAGGCAAACATCTGGATCATCAGTCACAAAATAAATATCAAAAATACTGGAATACCTACCAAGTTTTGCCTCAGATGTGTCCATCTCCCATTTGCTTTTTGGAATGTAGCCCTATATTACATAAAGAAACACTGCAATGGTTAAACATCTGGGTGATACAGGGAAAAGGGGGAGGGTGGAGAACGTGGGGGAAGGGGTTGGCTGAAAAGAGAGGAAACTGGTTTATCAGAAGTTAGGAGAAACAAACACAAGCACAACTGCAGGGTGAAACTGCAATACTTAGTAAAGACACACAATAACTACTAACACTGGCATGCAGACAGTTTAATTTGTGCAAGGTGAGACAAACTGATGTGTTCAGACTGAGCCTTTGTTTTCTGTTACATGCTTAAAAATGACAAATGGACAACTGTGCTCTGCTTCGGAGAACACAAACTTCACTCACTGAAGCTTTCTACAAAATAACAGTCAAACAGTTTCCTACAAATCTTTCTATTTCCACACACTAATAAACTTATACCTAACATTACAAAGAACAAAGGTGCTTGAGTCTTATTCCGAGGTTGCAGTCGTGCTGCTTGTGAAAAGGTTTTAAGAGTGAAGAGATCTTGCTTTCATTACCAAACAGGAAATCATCTATGCGTTTCCCTGCTGTATTATCACCGTGTATTTAGCTGCACTTTAAAAATAAATAAATAAATAAATAAAAATGCTATTTGGGGTAGCAAAAGCAAAGTGCTGACACTCTACTATTTAATTAGTAGTCTGTTTGTTTCACGTAGTAGTTTCAGGATTGTTTGTTAATCTCTGGAGGAGTCATTTCTATTAGACTGCACGACAGTGCTCATGGTATTATTAGTACATCACCTAAAAGATCGACAAAGCATCTTTTTACAGCTGAGCCGATGTTTACGGATGACAACAGATACATTTTATGTAAGACATCCCGCACTTTTAAATTAAGCTTTCATTTATAGCATGAGATTAAAGAACCTCAACACCGAAAGAGAAAGTGGTGAATAAGGCTAATTAATCATCAACTGTGTGTGCCATTTCCTTCAAAAAGTAAAGTGGTAGTGGCGCAGTGGGTAGGCGGTTCGAGCCCCAGTCCCTACGCTGCATTGTGTCCTTGGGCAAGACACTTAAACCACATTGCCTAACGGTAGCGCCGGTCTCTGGCTGCATGACCGCAGATGCTCGTCTCTGGATGAGTGATCTGGAACGATCATTTCGTTGTGTGCCTTGTGTGCACAATGACAATGAGTTGAATCTAATCTAAAAATGTCACGATTTAATGCCAGAATTTTTAGGATCCAGTGATCACCTGGCACATATTCTGTTTATTATCAGTACTGATTGCAATGGCTGTTTTGATTCCTCCACAAACAACTCAGTGGCCTGAGTAACACTGTCCAACCATAACTGCTGTAAAACACAAAGCATCAAAATCAGATCACATACAGTTTGAATACTGCTTTTAATGATTGTATAATTTTTTTAAAAATAATTTTTCTTTAAAAAAATTTAAAAAATCGCTCAAATCCATTATAAATGCGCAACTCAGCCTCTAAATGAGTACAATAAAATACGATTTTGTTTAATTCCACATCATACATATGACAACATTTAGGAATTTGTTTATTATGTATTATTTATTGCAGACTTGAGCTGCTGGTTCGTTTATTTGACTTATTTGTAACTGCAAAGTTACAAAAAACCCCAGAATCAACCCCAGCACTGTGGTGGAGTTCTTCTCTCCCACAGAAAACACTGCCTGAAAAGATCAGGCACTTCTTCCACAAATTATCCACATCACCATGAAATGTTTCCACAACGCCTGCTTGGAAGCTTGTTTTTAAGCATGCCTTTAAACAAAGAATGAGCAGCAGATAGTCTGCCACTCTAATTTCTTAAAGCAATTTTACTTTATTTTAGATGGAAATGTTTCCACCACAATGGGACAGTGCTTCATGACAGCAGCCAGTGTAGCTAATGGGAAATCCATTACCATCAGCTAAGCTGTATCTGAAACAAAGTGTTGGTGATACCTGAACTATTAACTATTAATAGTCACAATCCAGGCAAGTTTAGGAGATATGCAAAAATGTGCCAACAAAGGAAGGAAAACAGAAAGCATCTAGCTAGTAAATATGGAAAACAATGGATGCATTTTTCTTGTTTACACTTTTGTTTGTTGTACACTCCACAGCAGGAGTGGGCAATTAATTTTCCTGAGGGACCACATAGAAAACGGGACTTCTGTGGAGGGCTGCACTAATAAGCTGAACTCAGTTCTGCTCAATATTAATTTTACCTCTTTGTAAGATTATTGGTGTGGCCCTCCACAACAGGTTCATTTTCTATGTGGCCCCTTGGGAAAATTAATTGCCCACCCCTGCTCCACAGGATACTTTTAATGACTAAAGCTGTTTGTAATCACCATTTTGGAAGAGTTCAGAGGTCAGTACTAATATGACCATCGAGTGCATCCCTCCCGACACCAAATGTGGTTCAGTGAGTAGAAAGAAAAAGGTGGAACCCTGTTCCTCTTTCTGAGAGCAGACAGATATCCAAAAATTACAGCTGAGGTCTTTCAATTTTTCAGTTAGACATTACATAGTGAAGCCACTGAATGAGTGCCAACTCCCTTTTTAAAATTACAGATGTTATTGCAAATATTTAGTGTTTGTAAAGTACTGCTTATATTGTCCTGCAGCAGTTACTGGATACTCTGTATACACTACACTCCAGAATAATTTTTTGGGTGGGGGGCTCGCAGAACAGATTTTTTTTTTTTTCTGTGAAAGTTAATCAAAGACACCAAAAAACATCACCAGCATCCTCATGTATACAAATGCTCCTACTAGACCAAGCTTATGACGTATACTTGTTGTGAATGATGTGAGCCATTTGAAGTTGCTCTTTTGATATTTAAGTGCTCAATCCTTTAAAAACAGTAACCTTTTGTTTTGAATGATTCTTGTAATTTATTAATATTTTATTTATTTTGCTGCAGGGCCTTTAAATCCCTGTGAAAGTTCCCTGGGGTTTTGGAAAATTTTAAATGCAAGTGGCACTTTGATGGCTTTGGATTTAGTATCATTTTAGAGGAGCCTCTTTTTAATAAAGTGCGTTTAAAGCTTTTTGTTAACCTCAAGCGCTCATCATCTTAAACATCACAGAAAAAAAGTAAATGAAAAACATCATCTTGTAAAAATCATAAATGTGCATGTTCTTTTTTACTGTAAATGTGGATTTATTCCTTGTACAACAGATTAAATGAGATTAAATATTAGAGGGTGAGAAAAAAAAAAGTAAAATAGCTTTTGATGCAATCCACTGCTTTTCAGTTAATGTGGTGGCATTTGAACATATTGGCTTTATGCAGGGTTTTTCTGGTTAAAGTTGTGTTTCTTTTGCTCAAACAAAGAATATATTTTTGTTTAACAAAAAATCATAAATAAGAGGGAAATGCATAGAGTTCTGTTAAGTAAGGTAACACAGGCTCATTGCGTTAACAGTTTAGGGCCATAAGAGCTTATATGCACAGTTACCCCCCAAACAGCCTGTTAGCTATGAAAAATCCTGGCTTCATGTCTGAAGGGTTTTTAAAACCTGGCCAAAAATTAGTTATTTTATTTTTTGTTGTTGTTTTTAAAGACACACTGGTTCAAATCAGTTCAATACCGTTTTTGCACAGTATGTCCATAAAAGAGCAATCTAACAAGACAGAGTTCCAGTTTGGAAACCCAAAGTAATTCCAAATTGAGCTCAGAGTGCAAACGGGAGCTGAGCTGGGTTTTGAAATGTCTACATCATTATCATGTGGTTTTTATTGAATTATTCCAGGACTAAACTGACAGCAAGAGGAACAACTGGAGTAAAACTGAGCAGATCATCAATACCCGACAGCAGCACCTACAGTTAACTTGATGACGGCCCAAGTAACTCTGCTAACTCTTAACTGGAGATACACATGATGAAAAGTGTCATCAATGTGAATCACAAGTAAAAAGTATAAGAATGAGGTTAAGAACACATTTTCACCAAAGCATAAGTCTAAATACACAGTAGCCTAATATTAATTGTTGGGTGATGATCTGACGGCCTTGCTTCACTCGCTCTTGTAAGTCATGTCTTTCATAATAACCATGCTTTGCTGCTGTTGTATAATTGTTGTGTACTTTGGGTATGCTTGACATCAGAACACTGTCAGCTTTACCTGCAATGACTCACTCTTTGGCAAAGTGCTGTCTTTGTGTGGAAGCTTAACAAGTATTGTGTACATCTGGCTTTTTGATGAGCCAGTGCCCAGCCTCTGTAAATGTGTGTAGTGTATATTTTATATATATTTTGATGATTATCCTTTAATAGTGAAATGTATCTGAATGAGTCCAACTGTATTTTTATGACCTTTTTTTAAGGACCACAGCAAATACCATTCATATAGAGCTTTTTTGTGTTGAAGTGTTAAGGGTGCCACCCCCACTTCACACACATTCACCCTAAACGCACCCCCAACTTGAACTATATACCCATGGCTATGCAGACAACCAAGGACAAGATGACCGCTGTCTCACTCTGCCCAAACTAATCTCACTTAAGCCCTGAAGCCAGTACAGTTATATACGATGAACAGATTATTTTGTGAACATCAGGCTTTTTACATATTTCCAGACATACACTGACGCATAAACATTACAAATAGTGCAAAAGATCTAGTTAACATCCCTTAAGTTAATGGAAGAACACACACAACCCGCTTCAAAATCAGCAAAAACCTGTCACACATGTTGAGTTTTCCCTCAACCACACTGCTCTAAGATTTTGCATTTTGCTTGAAATATCTATAAAATACTAGTTTATAATACAATAATGAAATCTGTGGCAGGCTAAACGAATGAGATTAACTGGGCTATAATCCAAACTTTGACAAGAACATTAACAGGAGTTGAAGTTAGCTGGTCTCTTCCAACTTTTTATAGTAGTCGTTGATCTGAGTTTCTTAATACCTGCAGCTGAATAAATCCCACAGAAGTTTCCAAAGCAAGAGAGTTTACCTTTGGGCACAACAGTGGTAACTTCATTATCTATTTACATTAAATTATACTCAAAACAGAGACCAGATTGATCAGAGTTTAACAGCAAACACCACTGTTCACTTCAGACAGGTGAGCTGCCATACACTGTTTATATCTGAGCCTTTACTAAATTGTATTAAATGCTTTCCCATAGCTACATCATCTCTAGTACTATCATAATATAGGAGTTCATGCCAGAATAAAATCTGACCTAATGCATTATGTCAGTTGATGTACTGTCAGATAATATTGCTGAGGTACCATGGCTCTCTCCATCAATGTTGCGGGTATATGTGAATGAAGTTGTAAGGTCCATTAAGGCAAAAGTTATTTAACCAGTGGCTGAAAAGGCCTTATAAATGACTACCTAGTATGGTCATATAATTAATCTATTCAGATTACAGTGCGCGTTTGTGGCATTTTAAAGTTTGCCTAAGGATTCAGCTTTAAATGATGGGGGAAGGGGGTTACACATCAAACATGACTTTGGCTTGAACAAAGAAACAGCAAATTAAAGTATCTTGCAGCTGTTTTATCCTTCTGATACCCGAGCTCTTGTTTGGGATGCATATTTAATTTCTCCTAGCTATCTGGGATTAGCTGGATCTTTTAAGCATAAAAATACTGCCAGCTGCCACTGCTACTCATCAGCCTCCTGGCAGTAGAATCTTTGAGTGGCACAAATCCCCTGGAAGCACAAGTATAAGAACACATAATGGAGTGCACATGAGCCTTAGTTACTTTATTCACCATTTCAATTCCAAAGCAAATGGCTAAGTAAGAACCAGGAATAAGAAATGCTAAAATCATAATAAATATAAACCCCTGAGAATACTGTCACTTTCTGTGATTGGCATTATTCTGGTAAGAACCAAGATTTTTAGTAGATGCAGCTATGGCCTCATTTTGAAAATCCTAGGTGACGTTGTTAAGTTATTGTGTTCACAAGATTTTCAGAAAACTTTACCTCTGACCTGTACCTTGAGGCAAAGGTTGCTGAATTTCAAACTCATCCGAGATTTTTAGTAAATGCATCTATGGTGTGAATTTAAACATCCTAGGTCACGTGCCTCTCGAGTTATCACATTCACAAAGTTGAAAATTGGCAGCATGCCTCAGGGTTCTAGCCAGAAATGTTTTTCTGCCCGGTGGCCGATGTTTGGCAGATGTTTTATCGATCAGCTGCTAAAAGCATTTCCAACATTCGAATATCAGCCACCTGTAGCTTTTTCTTGAAGGCCTTTCACAGCTCCACTGGTGCTGAAAACTAATGTTTGACTCTGGCTTTCTAAATACAAATAGGGCTGCAACTATGGATTATTTCAGTATTCTATCAATTATTCCATCAATTAATCAAGAAATTGGTTAAGAAATAATTTTTCATATTAACAATTCATCTGCATATTTTAACTTCATACTGCACATGTTTCTGTGTGAAACAAGGTGGATGGAGCAGCTACAAAGTTCTCATTTCTTCATGTTGCTGATCAGGTGGTTGAT
>JAVDPK010001061.1:441538-469244 GCA_034780415.1 Cichlasoma orientale | reverse complement strand
CCCCCCCCCCCCCCCCCCCCCCCCCCCCCCCCCCCCCCCCCCCCCCCCCCCCCCCCCCCCCCCCCCCCCCCCCGGAAGCTAAATTAAAAAAAAAAAAAAACATACTCCTAACCTTGTCCTCTCTTATCAGGGATCTTTCATTGTGGTGATGATGGTGCCACAAGATAGAGATAACCACTTGGCATTTTTTCCCCCCTATTTCATTTCTTTGTTTGTTTAATTAAATGCCAACTACCAGGTTTTATAGAGATGTACATTACTGTCAAGCTCATTGCTGCAAAGAAGGGAAAGAATTTTTGGCCAAAATGACTGCAATTACATTTCCCACTTCCTTATTGATGCACAGATTCAAACCCACTACTCATCCAACAGTTCTACAAATTTGAGCCTACAATATTTGTGATATTTACAAATACAGAGACTAGGATTGTGAATTTAAGTCCAACAGTGCTTGATGATTAAGAGTGGGATGCAAAAGGCTAACCTTACCCGAGTTGGAGAGCGCGATGGCTTTGAGCGTGACAAATTCTTCCTTCTCCATGCGCAACTTCTTGTAGCGTCGCACCAGTGGGAGGATAGCAACGTGAAGGTCCAGCAGGCCCGAGATCCTCGCCTGCTCCTCATCCACCACGTAGTCCTCTGCGTACATGATCTCATCCTCGCAGGGCAGCGAACGAAATACAATGCTCAACACCAGGATCTCCATCCAGGCGCTCTGCAGTAGACTCATCTGGTCTGCCAGTGAGAGTGTGGAAAAACCTGCAAGATTATAAAGAAAATATATGTCACGGTTTAACATTTTCTTTCTAGGTACTGCTGAGCCCTCATACAGTACAACCATGTGACATAGCAAGAGGGCAGCCTATTAACCTCCCTGCTCAGTAGCTGCCTTTTTCAGTCCTCCTGTGTTTTATGGGCCATGTACAATTGCTGCACAATCCTCAAAGAAGTCCAACTTGAAACAGAGACCGACCACTGTATGCAGTGGCTTTCAGGGAGCAAAATAAATCAGTCAGGAGCAGAGGCCTTTGAAACATGAGCCAGGGCTGCTTCAGCCATCAACAGCCAACACTCAGTCCTTCTGTAACCCACTGCATAAGCACATGAGACCCTGCTTAGTAAGGACAAATCCAGACTTAACACTGATTATATCTTATTATTGTCAGAGTAAAGAAGGCTGAATAGACATTCACTTCCTCTTTACAACAACTCCAGAATGAATTTATAATACTTCTATATGTAAACCATTTACTATAAGAGGAAACCTTTCAACGTTTTCTGCTAATCTACGCTCACGTTACACTACTGTTTGGCCTGTTTGTGCTGTTGGCCATGAAATGAAAATCATACAATAGTTTTATATACTGAAGGCATGTAAATGCAGAAATTGGGTCATTTAGCCCATTGCTAGGTGGTTGCCATGCAACCTGATGGCATCATTACATATCATGCATAACTGAAGTTTTGTGGATAAATGTTAATATTGTGAAATAAAAATGATAGATTGCTTTTGTAAGTTGCTGCATCTGCATAAATGCTAAAAACAGGTAATTTCAGCATGTTGTTAGCTGGCTGCTAGGCAACGCGATGACATCAGAATGTCTCATATAGATAAGAATCTTCAGGTGTACCTGTGTGCTAAGTTAAATTGCTCAACTCCTGATCATGCGGCAGGAGTTGGCAGCCAAAGAAACAAACACACAGACAGACACAGACTTTGTGTATTGCAGTATTTCATTTTTCCTGCGGTTTATCATTCCATCAACATGGTCTCTCGCTGTTTTCCTCTTTCTGCTCTGCCTATCACATTGTTTATGTTCTTTGTTGGTATCAATTTTCAACTCGCCCTTTCTGCTTGTAGTATATTGAGTTAAAGCTGCTTGACTAACAGTCATTAACATAATCACTGGGAGTCTTTAAATTTATTGCATTTTTCATTACTGTGGTGTGATGTAATGGCATTATAAACAGGAATACTTCAGAATAGTTCAGCAGTGTAAGGTCCAAAACAGAGCACAAATGCAGTCTCCTTCCTCCAGTGTTCAACCTTTTGAACTTGGAGTGGCAATTCATCCAAATCTCGAGGTCGACCCATCAACTTTCCCCTCTAACATTCACCCGCAGCACATCAACAGATGGACACCTGAAAGGACCTCAGCAGCCACAATACCTTTCACTACACTATGGTGAATAGGAAGGTGATTGGGGGTATTGACCAGGGGCTTGAACTCACCACGCTGCTTACTTAAATCTGAACTTGTATGGATTGGAATCGGGCAGGTTGACTTAAAAGGGGTCCTCCCGATGTTTCTTATCAAGCAAATAGAGAAACGACGGGAAGAGAGAGAGAATGAAGCAGAGAGAAAAGAGTGCTGGGGGTGTCATTGATTAGTAGATTGTAATCAGTCCACCAAATGCGAAAGGGTATCGATCCAAGCCTCAGATCTGACAAACAGACATTTGATGGAGGACATCCGGTACATGTTTAGTTGGGGGAAGAGAGGACCAAAGGATCACTGAATGTAGATATCAATGCTGTGTCAGGAATTCATGAGTTTACTCCAGATTCCCAAAAGACACTTCTGCGAGAGAAATTAATGGCCTGAATTCTGTGAAGCTTATTTAGAATAGGGAAGGAGGTTAGGAAAAAAGTAACATTGTTACATATGAAAACTATGTTTAAATAACTGCAAAGCAAGAATAATTCAGACTAAAAATCATGCTTATTAGCAGCGTTTAATGTATCGCACCTTCAATATACTACCATGACATTAGAAACACCTGTGATGCAGAACATTGACAGCAAATGCTTTGGGTCCTGTGGGTCACTGGGTGGGGCCTTCGTGGACCCGACCTGTTTTTGCATGTGACACAGATGCTGAACGGGACTTCGGAGGCCAGATAAACACCTTGGGCTCTTTTTTAATGTTCCTCCAGCTGTTTTGGAACAATGTCCTGTAACAAAATTGAGCTGGGTGGTATGTGTCAAAATAACATCTACATGGATGCCAGGAAATTTTCCTTGCAGATTGTGTTTATAATTTTGTGGCTTACTATTAAAAAAAAAAAAAAAAAAGTCTAATTTTCTTTTCTATTTCCAGCCCCCAACACTTGTCATCCTTTTCATGCCACCTCATTCATTTTTCCCCAGTACCCCCCCCCCCCCCACACACACACATTTTTCTTTTTCTTTTTTTTTTACACTCAATTTACTGAAGCAGTCGAGTGACTTCCTGGTTTCCCTGGGGTTAGCCCGGAGCTGGAGGTGCGTCGCCTGGAGGTGGCTGAGTTAAGTGTCACTGTGGAGCTTCAATCCCCCTGATGAAATATCAATATTTCACCCCAGTGGTTTACTGCCGTTTGACCAAACATGACACAATACTGAGCAAACCAGGTAATGTCAATGCCTCCGTGTTTGCAGTCTCTCTGCATGAAGACGAAAAAAACATGAACGGTGACACGTTTTTCACCCTGCTAAAAGCAAGAGAAAGACAACAGTACCTACAGGGGTTTGAAGCCTTTATGGTTTACTTGTTAACCGAAAAAATGAAAACCTTTAAGTTGATATCCTACAGGTTTAACTAAAGAAATCACTGATACAGACTGTGAGGATAACTAAAGATGCCTAAGAGAGCAGACAATTTTCAGCGAGTGAAAGGGAATAATAAATGCAAAAAAGGCTGAAGTATTATAACTCCTTGTTATCAACATGTCCTAACAGCTCTCTGAAAAGATGATCCAAAAATGCCACAGCAGGAGTACCGACGGGGACCAGGAAGAGAGACCCTGCACTTGTGTGATTAGGTTTAAATCTTTCCTTTTTGGTGACCCTGAACACTCCATGCATTTATTTGACACTATTGCATGTCATTAAATTTGAATCTTCCCTCTCTAGATTGTGCTTTGTACTCTCTCCTTGCACCTTTGTGCATGAGCTAAACATTTATGATCTGTGGTTATGGGCCCAGGTAACCTGTTTATAGTCTGTTATTTCTCAGTGCTTATCTCTTCACTCACCCCAGCTGATCAAGGCAGATGGCTGCCCGCCCTGATCCTACTTCTGTCTGAGGTTTCTTCCTGTTAGAAATACATTTTTTCTCCCCGTTGCGACCAAAGCGAATAGCTGGGTTTCTCTCTATGACACAATATCTTCATCTAACTATGTAAAGTGCTGTGATTTTGAGTGATCAAAACCATTTTAATACCGACTAACGGGCATGTTTTCCCTATCAAAACAAGATTTACTGAGCTGCCAAAATGCAATCAAAATGAATATTTTTTAACTACACAGAGAGAGAGTATACAAGAAAATACATTTATCACTAAATTAAGTATGGATTGTTTTTCTTTACTTTAAAATTTGTTGCTCAAACCCCAGGATGCAAACAAGCCCCTCCATGTTTTAAAGAGGCTTTAGGCTTTGCACTGAAGGTGACTGAAAAGTGAAATCCAGTTCTACTCACTGTGACTGTAACTCCACATGCAACACATTGTTTTTGACCACGTTGTGCTCCTCAGGGTGAGCAGTTTTTGTAGTGGTGCACCGTCCTGCAGGGGGGAGGCTGTTGTCATGCGTGTGTGGAGAGGGGGGGTTAAGCGTCTATGTGGAGGATGAATCCCCCTGATGAAATATCAATATTTCATCCTACTGATTTACTGCCATTTCACCAAACACGACACAATATTGTCACAATGTAACGCACTATATTTAACCATTGCAGCATGTGCGTCAACAATATGCGTATTTCTGTAACACAACCAGTCCTCAAAACACCAAAGGATGTTAGTGGTTGTTTGCAGAAAGATAAATGGTCTGGTAACGCAACAAAACAGCACAGGTGCATGTAAGATAACTAACTGAAGCCCTGCTCAGTACAGTGAGGAGACCGAGTGGTTGGCAGTGAAGCTTGAAGCTGTCATTGAGAGCTAGGTCTAAAACAGACAGCAGTTCACTCTCTATTCATTTAGTATCATTACAGGCCTCCTAAGAGCCCTAATGGGCCTAATAAAAAGACAGAGGTAATAATGAGACTTGAGGGCCCTATATGAGCAGGAGGAGTAAGGAGGGGGAGAACCAGGGGAACAGGAGAACAAGGAAGCCAGAGAGTGTGTGTGAAAGATATTATGGCAGAGGGAGTGTGGGACAGAAACAGAGAAAAAGAGAGGAAAAAGAGTGAGCATTAAATACGCTGAGTAGAGGGCGCTGGATGCTGTTCAGCTGAATGTAGATCTACACTTTGCGACATGGTTTGTGTGTCACGAATGAGTGGAAATATCTGAATCCCTGACAAAAACATGTCTCCTCTAATGTTCTTGAAGCCAGAAAGTGCATATTTGGTTTTATTTGAAAACTTTCTATTTTTCATTTCCAAAATGAAATTATAATCATTAAAATACACCAAATTGTTTCTCTCCACCTTTACAATACAAATATTTAAGACTCCACATTGAACACGTGTAACACAAAACCTAAACACTACTCCATGTTTCTTACCAGCTCTCCACATGTGGATGCTGAAGGACTTTTACATTAATGGAGCGATTTGCACTAATGACTCTTATTACCTCATCGTTAAGGCCATTTGTGCAGTGGGCTATGAGTGTAATGGAGGGAGTGGACTGTTAAACTGTAGGGACCCCTTTTGTCTTAATCGTTACTTGGTGACACTTTGACCCAGTGGCCGCGGGTAAAATGTCCCTGGAGTGTCACATGCCTCTTTAATAACTCTGACAGGTCTGGATTTAGATCTTCATACCATTCAAGATCAATACTTATCTATACAAAAATGTAACAGAGAATAAGGCGGGAAAAAAATATTACAGTAAAATGAATTTCAGTCCCCATGGGGCTCCATTAAATTGAGGAATTTGACTGTAGTTACCCTATTTGGCTTCTCTCAGATAAATACACCTGAATTAGATTTCTTCCCTTGTTCTCAAAATGTTGGATGGAAAAGAGGTCAGGAGAAAAAAAACTGTGCATTTGGGTCAGGGAAGCTCCTTTTGTCCCTGTAAAGGCTTGTTTCCGGAGTGGTGAGACAGCACGCCTGCTTCAAACCCCAGCATCCCTCCACGGGCTAATCACTTAATCAGGTTTCTCTTTTCCTTCATAAAAACATTCATGTAAAGTTCAAAGGATGGTTTGGGCTCAGCTGACTTTGGTCCACATCAAATCCAAACAGATGACATAAGCTTTCCCCAACAGGTAACGTCTTCCACGTGCTTCTACCATGCATTGGTTGCTGTTTTCAGATTGTTGTCCACTTGGTGTAGCTAGGTGCCCAGTAGGGCATGGCGGATATATATAGATCTTGGTACATAATGCAGAGGTTGTCAGAAGGGAGTGTCAGCCACTTAGAAAGGAGAGGAATGAATGATTATAGAGACTGTTGCTGCCAGAGTTTTCTCCTAATGTCATACCATACTCCTGAACTTTTGTTACCACTAAGGCCTCAGTCACACAGGCCTAGAGACCAGTTGGCAACTATCTGACAACCACTGGTCGTGAGGGAAAAATGTATTTTCCCCAACCAGTTGCTGATTTCTGGAGGTTTCTGGCAGTCACTGTGAAATTGATTATTAGAGCCCCATTCAGGCCGAACAAGAGGCCAGTTGGTGACACCCTGGTAACCAGTGGCTGCTAGGAAAAATGTGAATTTCACGACAGGTTGGCAAGTGATTGCTGGAGGTTGCTGGCAGTTTGTCAGTAGTTTGCATGGAAAATGCCAATTTGTCTGCAAACACTCACAAACTACTCTGTGGTGAAACTTGAAAAAGTGCAAAGGAAACAAGAAATGCAGAATGTTCACCTTCAAAGTAATGTGCTATACTGCTCCAACCAATATGTTTAAAAAGGTGCAACTTTTATTTTGAAGGTGAACAACAGCACATGGCATATTACACCATATCATTATTTATTTAACAAAAATTGAGCCAAAATGCAGAAGCAGCGTGTGAAAAACTAAGCACACCTCATGATTCAATTAGCTTGTAGAACCACCTTTAGCAACAATAACTTTAAATACTTGATTTCTGTTTGTCTTTATCATACAGAATGGTGGAATTATTAAGGAGGAAGTTTGGCCTGCTTTTTATTACAGTGTTGCTTCAGTTCATTAAGGTTTGCAGACATTTGTCTATGCTCTCTTAAGGTCCCATTACAGCATTTCACAATTAGGTTGAGGTCTGGACTGACTGGGGCATTGGAACACCTTGATTCTTCTTGAAAAGTTCATGGTTGACTCAATGACTGCAAGGTACCCACATTCTGTGGCTATTAAACAGGTCCAAATCAACACCTCTCCATCACTATGCCTGGCAGTTGGCCTGAGGTGTTTGTGCTGATATGCGGTGTTTGGTTTTCTCCAAACATGGTGCTGTTTTTCACACACAGATTTTGCATTTTGACTTAATTGCTGTTAAATAAATGTAATATGTCATATGCTGAGGTTGTATTTCCGTAAACTTGAGACCTGCTGAGGACCAGGTTATTTTTGGTTTTATTGCACCCTGATATGAAAAACCTTAGAATTAAAAGAGGATGTACTTTCTTTTTCCCATGACTGTACTTGCCATCATCCTATAATTACTTGGGGCGACTGCTCAGCAAAAGATTCATAGTCTTGCTTTAAATGTGGAACATGAATCAGTGAATGGAAAAAATAGGACAGCTAAGCAGCTGGACAGCAGTGTGTGAGCCCAAAAGGAGAGAGTAAATCCAGAGATAAGGGGAAAAAAAATCACTTGCTTTGGCAAAAATATATTTTTTTTATTTACTCTGAATTCATTATTTATGGTTATATAATTTTTTTACAATTGATTAATTGTGTTTAAGCAAGCATTCTAATGTAAGAATTTGTTGCATCTTTGATATTATTGTGAAGTTAATACATAACAAAAGACAACTGAAGATATTAACTCGTGCTCTGAGAAACCGTTGTCACTTATTTTAATGAATTAGGAAACCCTTAAGACATGCATCAATGAAGAATATTACTTGCTGTAATTGAATAATAATTGAATTGACTACTTGTGCATCTTTTACATGCTTTATTTAACTAAATCAATGACTTGCATCTACTTTGAATCCAACCTGTGCTCCTTTTAAAAATGCAGGGGTCCGAAGTGTTTGCTTCAACTGATAAAGATGAGAAGAACAGAAGATCTAAGAACATTTGCATAAAAAGTCTTATTTAAGAATTCATCAGCAAGGAGAAGGGAAATCCATCAGTATTTCCCTAAATAAATCAATTTCACCACAGGCCCTGTGTAGTCTTTTTAAGTAAGTAAGAGGATTGTTTTCTTTAAGTCTGGGATTGAAATGGAATACATTGACATGGGGCGGGTCCCAACCCCCCAGACTCTCCCACCCCACCCCAGTCAAATCAAAGGTTTCAGCTGCTCTTTATTGATTAGATTTTAGAATATGGGACTAGCTTCTCCCTTAGGTGCAGATGAGTAGCAGATGTTAATTATCCCGTGTGTGTGTGTGTGCATGCGTATGAGTGGGAGGGGGGGGTGGCCCGTTATGTACAGCAGTCGGTGAAGTACTCCAGTAATCTCACACTGTAACATTTCAGCAAATCAAAGAGCCAACAGCAGCGTCTCCTCTGCTTTACCAACAGCATAACACCGCACATGAACCTTGTTTGTTAAAACAACAGCTTAATAGATAAACCTGCTCCTGTTTCTATTTGCCTGCGCAGCAAATCTGTATAAAAAGCATCTATGTCTGAAATTTCACATGAAGGCAAGTGTTTGGACAGCCGGATCCCCGATGACAGTTTCAATCAAGAGCAGTCGCATGTCCCTACCTGGGATATGTTTGGCCCAGCCGATGATGACCACCAGCTCGCGGTCAGCCAAGTCACACAGCGTTGTCAGGGCCTTGATGTCTCCGTCGGGCATGGTGGGGTCAGGCATGGCATAGATCTTCTCTGGCTCCACCACCAGCAGATGAGAGACGATCTTTGTTACTAAGAGGGGAAGGAGAGAGAGAGAGGGGGAGGGAGGGGGTGAAGGGATATAAATGTACAGTGTTGTGTGGAGAAAGTAGGACAAAAATGTCCAAGTGTTTGCTTAAAATATGATCATATTATGCCACGGGAATCCCACAGCTGACGAATATAAAAAACTTGTTAGTGAAGATTCATCTTTGGATTTAGATACCAATGCTGTTGTCATATTCCTCAATGGGACTCATTTCACAGTTTTATGCCAAATCATACTAACTAATAAATGTCACAGAATTAAACTTCTCTGTAATTATCAGGTAATATGCACATTTGCATTGAGTGAGATTTAAAAAAAAAAGAAAAAGTACAAAGCAGCAAAAAGCGACTCACATGGCTTTTTGGCAGGAGGGGGGAGGGTGAGGCCGAGGTAGGTGCCGTTTTCTGCATCCAACCTCCGCTTATACTTCTGCCGCCCCCCTCTCACTCGGTCCAGACGCACTCCTGCAAAAAAACATCACGAATGCATCGAATAAACCAGAGCTGCTCTGAAGAATCCACAAAGCTTAATGATTACTTAGCAGAAGAAAATAAACGGCAACTCATCACTTGTTATATGTAGAAGTAGGAATACTGTTGACCGGCTCAATTTCTCTTTATTAGCTCAATCTTGAAAATTACACTTCATTATAATGGCCCATTTTACGGCGTTGTATTCACTACTAAAACCACTGCTGATTATAAAACTGTAGCCTATTTATTGTGGGAAAAGTGACCCATTTTGCTATGTCATCAGACTCTCTTAAGGATTTCAGTGTTTTTAACCATCGCTCATATAATACATAGAAGGCCTGCTTGACAGTCATTTTTAACCTTTTGACTGTCAAGCAGGCCTTCTGAGTGGAAGTCAAAGCATTCACATGTGGGATTATCTTCAAAGCCATCACAGAGGACACGGGCTTGATGCACCTTGTCTGCTGAATTTATACGTTTGCATTAAAAGTTGTTTGAGCACTGAGAGAGCGCAAACAGATTTTACATGGTCAAGTGGAATTAAGTTGTGTGAGATTTCCCAGTGACTCATATAAATTCCTTTGATTCCCCTGGAAACAAAAGAATCCGATTAGGATGGTCTTTCAATTTCCTGACACCGACTATCCACTAACCTAATTACCCACCGTGCCCAGAGGGAGCTCATTCTTCCCAGCAAACACAGTGAGATCATTTTATGCCTGGCAGATTGAAGCTAAATCGAGAGCCCCTCTCCTAACACAGCTTTCCATTTGTACGCCTTAAAGTAATCAATAAGGCTCGCAAATAGACTTCTTGTTCTTTGAACACATGTGGATGCGGTTTTAATTAGTCAGTTAGGCAGCCAGGAGCTGGGTTTGCAATAGATGGAGCTTTAGTGGTTGTTTTAAGCATTACTCTTGGTTAAGTTAAATTTAAAATGATAAATTGTGCTTCAGGAAACTGTGTGCATGTACTCCAGATATTAAATCAGTTCAGGAGCCTCTCTCTATTTAATGATACACAGAGGCCTAATAAAGGGTTATGCAGTTAGTTAAGCCTTTCACAATAATAAGCTTGTGTAATGCAAAAAGACATTAAGAAGGTACAACCCCCAAATTCATGTACCATGCACTTGTCAGACTAACTGACAGTGAATTGATGCTGCTTTTGCCCCTAACTTTATCAAGACACACACGCACACACACACACACACACACACACACATACACACACACTCTAGTTTCCCTGCCGTGGGCTGCTAGGTCATGTAGCTGCGGCAAGCGACAAGTGACCAAACAGCCAGAGTTAGAATTCCAAGATCCGCGGGGGCTGTTTGAACTCGAACATCCAACTGGCCCATAATTAATAGACGCTGACAAGAATTAAGAGCTCAGCGCTAACCAGTTTCAGTTTACAGCTTAGTGGCGCTGCAAACAGCAGAGACCTGAGGCAGGAGGGCAGAGAGAACGACAAGGGAAAAACAAGGGTTAGATGAGGCTGAAGAGTGGGAGGGCTGGAGAATAAAACAGAACAATCTGCTGTGTTCGGATGAATATATCTGTTTCCTGAAGGTTTCTTCTTTCCCCGTTTGTACATCTCCTCCCTGACAGCCCTGCCTGTCCCAGTGACCACCTGATCTGACCAGTGCAGGATTATCTCCTCCCCATGTGATATGGAACAGTACTGAGAATATGACCACAACAAGACAGCTGAATGAGGCCCCTGGAAGCAGGCCGGGGAGGGGTGGGGGGTGGGTTTGTGTCATCGTCAGCACCGCATTCCAAACCTCAGGCCTCAAACCACATCGGCCTCCACGCTTCAAGACAATGCGGGTCCAGACGAAAGCCGTGGGGCAGTGACATGGGGGTGGGGAGGGTGGGACAGGCGGGTCCACAGATCATCTTAAAGGCATCCAGATCCTTTTTTATGGTTGCTGGCCTTCCATAAAGTGCGACAGGCAAAGTATGGATGCATGGGTGAGGTTATGGAGTAAAAGAAGTGTGTGTGCTGGATATTATGAATTCACATACTACAGCATGCCCATAACTTTGTGCTGACTGCGAGAAAGATGGGCTGAGACACTTGGCTGAAAATCTATTCTTGCTATGTGTGTGTGTGTGTGTGTGTGCGGACACGCATGTGTATGGAAAGATGATGAGGAATATTTACATTGGAGCAATCTTTACAGCCACCTGATCCAGCTTCCCTTTCACATACACCACCTTTATTGACTTGTAAAATGTTAAAGCAAATTCCTCATCAAAGTGACAGTGTTTTCCTTTATGTGTTGGCGGCGGGCGCACCGTGTGTGTCCTGTGGATTATTTTGTTCTGCTATGTGTCTATTATTTACACATAATTGCACAGATATGTATTTCACTGTAGCAGTTGCCAAAATTCATTTTATGGCCACGTAAAAAAAACAAAACAAAACAAAACAAAAAAACCAAACACAGTAAGTAACAAGGACCTTAAGAATACATAAAAAAATCAAAAGGAAAGAAAGTTGAGCAAAACAAACAAACAAAAAAAAAACAGTCCAAATGAGTCCAAACAAAACATACCGCATGATATATGTGAGATTCATCCCTCTGGTGCAAAAGAAGCCCTCTACAGAGCGGCTTTCATCACTGAAATGTGCATGTGGCTCATATCGAGATTGTATGTTACTATGTGAACATGTGCTTGTGTGTACATGAGTGTTTATGTATCTCATGCAACTATTTTCAGCCTTTCACCTGTCAGAGGCGCTTCTTTCTAGAGAATGTGTCAGAATTGGCTGGCCTGCTAACGCTGCCAAAGGGAGATTAGGAGCTCCCTATTTTAGATGGGAAAAATCAGAGGGATGCAGCGTGCTCCCCCTCCGACACGGCCGCTCACCCTTTGCAAAATCGCAGCCGCGCTGCCGTTCCAGGGCTGCCTCTGATCGCCCGACCTGGAAGGCTAGAAAGAGCTACAGTAAAGACTGTCGTCAGTTTTTTTTTTCTTAAGTCTGGGTGGGCTGAAAAGAAGAAGGGGAAAGCAAAGAAAAAAAAACTACACAAAAAGTTGAAGGGGGTTGGTATCAGCATGGTGCACCATCTGCTGTAACCCCCGGTGGCCTGGCAACGCTGGTGCTGTTTTACCGGAACTGCCACGGCACTTGCATCACACTTTATCATGTTTTACACTTTACGTAAATCTGAGCCAGCGTGTCCACGAGGGGTTTTACTTTGTATTGTAGGGTCGCCCTGACCACAGATGCAGCTCTAATTGAAAACATCTGCAAGGCTGGAGCAGGCTGGGTCGATTCAGGATCCCGGGTGCACTGGCGTGGCAGGTGCTGATTTTGTGTTGTTTGCACAAATTAAAAGAAAAAAGGGAGAAGGGTGTCAAGCAACGAACACGGAACCTCAAGGACCGATTCCGAGCCACTTGTCTCAGGGTGATATACATTTGACATGTGTGCCGCGAACCGAGTGCGCGTATCGGAGGGTTGCTATGAGGTCAGCGCTTGGCTAAATCCTCTTCTTCGGAGGAACACGTGTTAGCCTCCATGTCTGATCTATCACCTGCCAGACAGTGAGGACAGGCCAGTGCAGAGCCTCTGGGTGGGCGCTGACTCTCAGCTGCGGTCTGCCAGCTACTCTGACACCCTAAAAAGCAAACAAGCCCACACACATGTGCTGTTAGATAGACAAGTTTATGACACAAGAAAAAAACAAGTGGCAGGGAGGAAGAAGTCCTTTCTTACTTATAGGTTTACTTGTTCACATGATGCAGAGCAATGCACGCAAAACTAAATCTGGTTTTGTAGCCTCCCGTGGAGTACAGACTGTGGGTATATCTTTATTTTGATGATGTAATCTTAGTGTATAGATTGGTTTCTGATTTAAGCCTATTGATTGGGAAGGGATCTGACAGTCTGTGATATTGGATATGGCTTTACTAATCTTTTGTGTATGTGGCTGGAGGAAAATAAGGCTGTAACATTACCCTGGTAGCCACGTTCGCTCGGGAAAGACTGCTGATCCCTATCTGTGGTTAGGAGAGGGCGAGACAGCGGTGTAGGTTGCCAAAATAGTCTGGCAGCTTGTGTTCATCCACCACATTATGGTGATGTCAGAAAATCCCCGCAAGCAAAGAATAAACCACAGAAACACTGAGCTAACATCACTGAACTAGAACAACCTGCAGTGGCTTCTGAAGAGCAAAGTGTAAGTGCCTTTTATTCTCCAACTGCTTAAATTCTCCTTTCGGGACAGACGTTTAGCAGGTCTACAGAGGTATGCTTCTGTTCCTGCGGGACGTGGTTTCTGAACACGATAATTTGTTAACATGATGACTGGACACCTGTCAAGGACCTTACATAGGAACCTACGTTTGCTGCCCCCCAAAAACAACAAAAACTAAAAATCCACTGCTCCTCTTCAGCAGAAAACAACCAAATGTGACTCGAAGTGGAAACTGAAAAATGCACACGCGGTAGATTCTTGCATCATTTAACACCGTACAGTAATGCTATGGGATATTAGCGCTGCTATTAGCTGTGGGCACTGACTCCTGGCAGTTGTGACTGACACCATGCCTTCCGCGAGTTGTAATTACGTGAGAGTTTTTCCATTCACCTGTGACCTTTCATCAGCCTCAGCTGGACATCTAAGGGGTCAACGAACGCCAACCGGCTTCCTCAAACAGCTGCCTGTCGCTACCGTCCACCCGGCTCATCCAGGTGCTTGGCTGCGACACACCACTAAAGCCAGACCAGGAGAGAAGCCTGTCATCTACAAAATGTATTTATTTATTTTTAGAAAAGAATCTTTTAAATCTTATACAGACAGCTTAACTCAGTACACCTTCCTGGCCACTGACAACACACCTGAAGCCACCAAAACAAGCTGAAGAAGTGAAGTCGGTTGATTAGTGGCAGGTGGTACGTGACACGAGGGGTTTCCCCCACCCACTAATGGTGCTCGAAAACCCTGGCAGCTGGCACTTTAAAAGTCAGGATGGCACGACTGGCATGAGTTAGAGAAATATCAGAAACCTTTAGAGCAACTGATCACAACATAAAACTCTCACAGCATCCCATTCTTAGGCTATCGCTGCATTTCGGCTGGTAAAAGAAATGTTGCGTGTGAGGGAAATTTGCAATGGTAAGAATAAAAAAAAAAAATGAATGAGAGAATGCAATACCAAATGTTAATATTTATGTCGATATTTATCTGCTAATAGCTGGAGATTATAGTGTTTTAAAATAGAAACCTAGCTGGACACATATTATTACACTGCGTCACTAAAAATTCAAAGGTTTTTATTTTAAATGAAGAAAGACACAAAAGAAGCAGACGGAGGATTAATATTAACAATGAATATTCTACAAAGACAAGTTTGTTTTGAAATGATAAATATATAAACTTTCAAAATAAAAACCTTTTGCTGGATAAGGCAATCGTGACCTCACAATTAAAAGCATTTAGTTTGCCACCATTTAGCTTGACGACATGCAGGCCTGGAATATTCTTCAGTAACTACCTATAATGGCTGCGCTGGAAGTTTCTCTGTTTTTAAGCCAGAAAAGCTTCCAGTTCATCCACATCAGAGAGTCAGTCACTATTTTTTTTATGTGTCTGCGCTGGTGGTGGCATGAAATATTCACTTAGGCTCAAAGATGAAATAAATTCACTTTGGTGGTCAAATGTTTTGGACAAACTGATGAAGTCTGGATTGGATATGGACATAAACTGCAACTATACTGGTTGCCAGGCAGCAATTCTAGTTCTAATTCTAGTCTTATATTAGATTTAAGTCTGAACTTTGGGAGGATCATTATGAATGTGAATGTCTGCAAACTATCCCTTCAGTAGACGCTGAAAGCGTCTCCTTTGCTGCTTTAAAGGTCTTTGCAGTTTAAATCAGAATCTGGATAAGTGCGAATGTAATGTGAACCTTATAAAACTAAATATAATACTAAGCTGTCTTATCCTTTTCAGTGTATCAATCTGCTGTTTGTGGACTGTGGTGGTGCTTTTAGATCCTTTGGCTCTCTGAAATGATCCTTGGTAGTGTTTCCTAGATTAATAATAATTAATAATTATGCCAATCTGCTGCTGGTCTGCATGAGTCGGTTTGAACCTGTTGATATATACCAGTTTATATGGCAACATAAGAAATAATTTGATGGACCATGACACTGGCTTGTCTGTGACCAGCCCTTGGTAACTTGTTACAGGGTGACACCCACCCCCACTGTTTCCATGATCAAAGTCCCCCTTAAGTCTGTAAGAGGCCACGCCACTGCAGTACGCCATGATTAAGTGTCCCTTTTACTCTTAATTGAACACCATCACTTTCAGAAAATCACCTGCTGTGCCACATGTTGCGGTGGCTGTGACGCGGCGGCTCGCGCACACACACTGACCGGCTTAGCTCGGCTCTCCACCGACAATACCCCACAGTTTTTCCTTTAAGCACGCACTAACAGTTTCAGCTTTTTTTCTGAAGCAACTGTTTTTTTTTGTTCTGGCTGAGAGTCAAAGGCTCAGTGTGAGATATTTTGGCCGGGATTAAGACATAAAAAGTGGTGGCATGTATAAATAGTAGCGTTGTGCCAATAGAAATGACGGCCCCCTCTGCCTGAGACGAACAAGCACGGCTACATCAGAACACACTGAAGCCGGGTCAGCGAGAGTGAACCGAAAGACGGACACACAGTCTTGTGTTGCCAGGACAGACTGCAGTCAACTTGTGCAGGCTATTATTATTGGAAGTGTACAAAATTATATGACCGTGGTTTTATTTTTAGGAAAGAGATTTGTCTCTATGTGGAGCCTATAAACAAATTTATAAATGGTGCATTAGGATTCAGTGTAAACTGCAACAGGCTGAACTCCAAACCTTGACCTGGCATAATAAGTCTACACACATACACATATTAATGCTATCAGAGCACGTATCAAGTCCAAATTAAAAAATACAGACGCAATGATTCCACTAGTCAACTAAACTAAACTTGGTAAAGTTTGGTAGAAATAAAGCAGTACTTATACAGTATGAGCGTAAAATGCTGTTAAATATTCATTTGCTTCTGTTTTTGTAAATCTTTATTTTATTATCTCTTCTATGCCATGAACAGCTACTGTACAGCTTTGCTCTATTTCAGCACATTATGTAATTCATTTACTGTTATTGTCAGTCTGCAGTTATTCTCCTATGTATCTTTCATTACCCAGGTGCACAAATATTATTTTCCATTTTAGTTTAAAACAGAAATATAATAAAGTAAGTCAAATTTCCTTTAACATACAGCACTTTTAAGGTTTGTTTACATGGACGTCTGTCTAGGAATGTACACTGAAGTCCACGTTCAGCAAATTAGGAGTGAAAGTGCTCTCTACTTTACGTATAAAAAAAAAGAAGCATAATTTAGACTTAAACTTTGCATTGGCATAAGGTAGTTCTTCTGACTCTACGCACAAACTCAAAAGATTAAAAAAACAAAAAAAAAAGCTCTTCCCGGGGAAAGAAAAAAAAAGAAAAAAAGAAAATCTATCGGCTAGATTTTCCCTCTGTACTCCCAAAGGACTCACCCTGGAGGAAAAACAACACGTGCAGGAAGTGAGGTGGGATGTTCGGAAAGCATTTAGTGGATCAATACGGCAGGCAGGAGAGGGGAAGGGAGGCAGACAGACAGAGTAGGAGATGGAGAGAGACACCCAGAGCCCAGGGGAGAGGGAAGTCTTGGGGGAACAGCCTGTTCTTTTTAAGAGTACTGTTACACATCTCAGTCGGTCTTGGTAAGAACATCCAGCTCAGCAGCTTTTTCCACCCAGCTGAGTTAAAACACTCAGAGGCTCGGCAGCGTGAGGAGAAGTAACTAAGGCTTGTGGGTGATGTCACTGGTGTTTCCCTGAGGCCCGCAGCTGGCTTTAATATCACTGACCATTCCTCTAGACCACAGTGTGACCATCATAGATCCACTAACACGAAAGAAACAGACAGCTTATCCTAACATATAAACCTCCTAATGTTTTTAGCCCGATCACAAAATCTTTACAGCATCTGGAGCATTTTAAAAAAGACAATCCGGTGCCACAGACGAGAGTCGGAATTTTATATACTGATAAACAGAGAAAGCCGAATCAGAAGAATATGATCTTTAGGAGTTTGATGTGACAGTTAATTAATCTAGACAGACGCTATTAGCACCAAGGTGTCAATAGCCAACAATGCTATTTGCACCAGTGGGTGGAAAAGTTAATGTGGCTATTTACACCAGGGAGTATATAGCATGGCATATACGGCATCGCAGAGACAAGCACCACGGGGTCTGTAGCCAAAAGTGTTACTTGAGCCCAAGCGCGCATTGCCAGAAAGGCTTTCTAACACCTCAACTGTAACCTTTTCCTAAACCTAAAGAGCTGGTTTGGTTGCTTAAGTTTAACCAAAGTGTGACTGAAATAAACAAAATCTAAACTTAAAAAAAAAAGAAAAGAATTAAGTC
Source organism: Cichlasoma orientale (assembly GCA_034780415.1). Lineage (NCBI taxonomy): Eukaryota > Metazoa > Chordata > Actinopteri > Cichliformes > Cichlidae > Cichlasoma > Cichlasoma orientale. The sequence goes on along the minus strand of JAVDPK010001061.1, from coordinate 451,299 downwards.
TAATTATAACACGTCAGCACTGCTGTTTGGTTTCGCGTGGGACATGGACTCCAGTCTCCGAGATGAAACTCTTTAAAGCGTTCATCCACCACAACCTCGTCCCTCTCTGAACTTTGAACTATCTGGCTACCTATGTGATATACAACCATGCATACAACAGTACTCACTCCCTCACTGAAGGGCAGCACTGAGTGTGAATACTGACTATTCTCATCAAGATTGAAACACGCACCCCAAATAATGTATTTGTCTGATTTCTTTATGATTTTCTTGAATTGCTGAGACTTACAAGCTTTGCACAACGGGTGCAGTGAAAATATAAGGTGATATAAAATAAATAAAGAGAAAAACACAACAAACAGAAATCAGAATATATATAAAAAATATCAGTACTCACCTTCTTTTAGCATGCCGACTTTAAGGCATTTCATAAAGCGGCAGGCCTGGCAAGACTTTCGTCTCCTTTTGGTGATCTCGCATTCGTTGGTAGCTGGACAACTGTACTCAATATTCCCTACAGAAGATTAGGAAAAAATGAATTCATTATTATGTGTGATTAAAAGATATACATCAGCAATTAGGAATAATTTGTTTTGAAATTATTGCATTGAAGAGAAGATCAAATCAGACACGATACACACCAGGCGCAGAGGGACAACCCTGCAAAATACACAGCACGCGCGTGTGTGCGTGTGTGCATGTGTGTGCGCGTGCGCTGACACGCATACACACCTGTCCCAAGGTGACCCTGTGTGACACTCCTGAAGGAGAGGAGGGTTTAGTGGCATTTTGATGGGGCATGTAAAAAGCACCTACCCGCCCCGGAGTCCCGCTCCCATTCTGATTCACAGATAAATTAGCTTCATTAATGCAGAGCGTCCTCTCTGCAATGCTCACCACGACCCTTTCTAGCCCATCCTTCTTCACCTAAAGGATGATGGGAAAGCTGCCCTCCCTCAACAGCACGGGGCTGAGAGACGGACGGACAGCTGAGCACTCTGCATAATGTTCTCCAGCAAAGACCAGGAGCTGCTGCTAGACTGGACAATCTAAGGCTGCCATATCATGTAGCAAAAGTCTATGTATTATTCAAGTCGTCTTGACGGTTGTTGGCTCACTATGGAAATATTTCCTATGCAATTTAATCACTCAGATCCAAAAACAGCCAGAAATGCAGACATATTGAGTCTGCTGGAATGTAACCGCTGCCCGTCTTTCTCACCCGGTTCCGGTTAACAATTTTTTTTATTATTTTTTTTTTCCAAATCATTACACACTCACTTCAAAAGTTGACATGACCCCAAGAATCCAATGACAAATCCTCTTTCCCAAGTATCCGTATCCTGTGATTGAATGTTTAAACAATGTCCCATAAGTCCAGAGATGTATTAATGGTACCTAAAAACAGCAAACCAGGTGTTGTCTGTTGCAGGTCTGCCAGAGCTCCCCCCCCCCCCCCCAACCCCAATCACACAAACACACACACACACACACAACCCCCTGTTGGTCAAGGAGAAGGTGCCAACATTTGTCAGGATCCCTGGCATCGAAAGTGCCAGCAGGGTCACATGCACAGTTAGGGGCCGAGGGCACCATGCCAGCATGTTGGCAGAGGCTGCTGCTGGATTCGGGGTAGGTAAAGTCTGTTAAACTGAGAGGAATTAGCAGAGGGGAAATAAAGTACACTGCAGCGCTGTGTAGAGACGCATGCCGTGCACCAGCACTTTACTGCAAACTAACTGCATGCAGCAAGTGCTTTATAATATTTATAATATAAATAGTACTTTAACACAGTTTTATTCGGAAGAGGTGTAAATTTGTGCATTCTCACAGGAAAAAATTACAAAATGTAAATGAATACACAATAATTCCCCACAATGAAATCCACACTGGAGCGATAAATAAATAAATAAATACAATTGTAGTTATATATATATTTTTTACTGGCAGTGGCACTCTCACAGATATAAGAAATTGATGTATTTTATCATGCATCTCTCAGATGTTTACCACAGAGCACATGCTATGTGTCTAAACTGAATATCATTAATGTTGAGTCGCACAACTACTGCGCTATTTTGTACAAGCAGAAAATGATGGAAATGATGTGGCATGCTGAAAGACATTAAGAAATCTAAGCCTGAAATTCACATTTTACAATATAGTTTTGATGTTTTTTGTGTTTTAATCTTTCTTCAGCTACCTCCTTAACAGCTGCTGTTTGCTGCATTGTTGTAGAGCTGTGAGCAACACATTATTTTACACTGACTGAAGACCGCGTCCTGAAACACTCTTTATTTCAGCTGCATTTGAGCTACACTGAATTCAGGCTCACAATTCTGAGCAGTGCCCTAAAAGTGAACAGAAAAAAAGTTTCTTTCGCCTAAGGATGAATATGTCATGTTTCACTGCATGCATGAAACGTTTAACTTACTTTGTCTGTAGACTAAACTTCGTAAATGGAATTTTTTTTTGACCTTCTGAAGTTTATGAACATGGTCAAAACCTGCTTAGATATCAAATTTTCTTCTCTCAGGTTCTAAACAATAATCAAAAATAACAGAATACAGCGGCTGGATAAAATATGACCTCCGTCTGAGCGTTGTTGGGCGTGTATGTCGGTGGGTGGGTGGGTGGTTGAGAGGGGGTCCACAATAGACTTAAATTGCCTACCTCTAAAAGCTCACTGTCGGCATACCCTCTTAGTTAATCAGGTCTTGTGTCCACCTTTATTTCTCAAAGGACATTTCAACCACTCTAATATCCTTCCTTAACCTCTCTTATTTTCCCTCTAAATTTTGATATATTATTATGCCATGCTATTATCCACGTGCTCATCTCCACTCAAGTTGGACCTCTCCTTGTCCTCCTCCTTTACTGAGGCCGGGACCCCCCTTCCTGATTACCATTCCATTAAAGTGGCTTCTCCTTTCTGTGAATGACCACGTACCCTGTCCCTTGTCCCTCTGCCTTTATTTAGAGGACTCTTCAGCGTCTCCGTTTCTCTCTTCCCTTCTTCTGTTATTGCCACCACAACACGTGCCTCTGCTTCTAATTGGACCCCATCTCCTCCCCCTTGGGTGCGGGCTAGAGGGGCCTGGGGGCAAAGAACGGATCCACACCTCCCACCCTCCTTTCTTGACTTTCTCCCAATGAAATGCCTGATTCTTAATTACAGTCACCCAACACTGATTGTTATTGACTGAAACTCCCGTGGCTCAGGACGAATGACGGACAGATTAAGCTCATTACAGGCCTGTCCTCCAAGAAGGAGAGCGAAAAGAAGAAGAAGAAGACTACAACGACAAGGAAGAAGATTAGGAGGAAGAGAAAGAGAGATCTCGGCAAGACAATGCAAAGTCACACATGAGCATCACTGTGTTGTTCGGTCATACTGAGACATGCGCAGCCTTTTAACTACCAATGACTGGTCATAAACAGGCATTCAGCATTTTCATAAAATGCTAAAATCATTCAGCCTCTTGTAAAATAATGAAAATGCTCTTATGATAAAACACTCCAGCCACTCATCGGGCTGGTTAAATACGCCTAAGAAAGTTAGCAGCCTTTTAGGAAAATGTGTCTTTGCTGTCTGCTTGTTAGTGTTTAAAAATGTCTGCTAACAAACAACAGGAAATTTACAGTTGAGTGTAAAATACTCAACTCGTGGAGCCTAAGTACCCTGGCTACCTGACCCTAAACCAAAACTTTTCGAGAATAAAAAAGAAAAAAATTTGTGGTAAAAAAAACAAACAAAACCCCCCCCCCCCCCAAAAGAACCTCACTGTCAGCACCAAAAATTAAAAAATCTTATATTCTGATAGCCTAGGGTTAGAGGATCAGGTTTAGTGTACTCGTCATTATCACTTAAAGAGTCATTAGAACCAGTCAGAGTTTTATACTTGTGCTAAACATGCGAAGTAATTAGAGAGAGCGCCGAAGTGCTTCACTCTGGTTAAGTAACCAGCCCAAATATCAGTCACATTCTTTTCTTCTTTATTTTAACAGTGATTCACTGTTTTGCATTTTAGCAACAGGAAAAAAAAAAGAAGGGCAGTGCAGAAAGATGCTCAGCTGTTTCTTAGTGCTTTCGTAATTCTGAGGGATTTAAGTAGAATACTTTTTAAATTTGCCTGCCTTAATGCGCCCTCACTCTGACTTCATGCATCCAGACACAAATGCTGCAAATCAAATTCAAAAATCTGCATCTCGGTTTGCGACGCATCATCTCTGTCCAAAAGATTATTCTGGAACAGATCCCACACATGGCAGATTCAGTGCCAGATGCATGATTCACATGCAAAGACATCAAAAATCACAAACCAGAGCAGATTTGCAGTCTGGGCCTAATGCCTGCTGTAGACACCACATCGTATTAGCCCCATAAGAGCAGAGGGCTGCAGAGCAGCTCTGAAGAAACCGTTGCACGCACGGCCACGAATTCAAGTGAACACAAAGTATTTAAAATCACAAAAAAGTAGAACTTCTCTCTTGTGACAAGTGTGGCATACACCTGACTGAAAGGGATGGTGGAAAGTCATGAACGCATTGTTTAAGTATAATTTTATGTCAGGTTAAAATTCCACTCCACTTCTTTTCAGGGGAACAAATTCACATCTTTACTTCAATACAACAACCTTAGCAATAAATTACTTTTCAGAATAAAATACTGAGGAATGCAATTCATTGTTTTATTTTTTACAGCGCTTCCAAAAAATTAAAGAAAGCTCAAGGTAACATTTGTCATTTGGGCTCACTTGTCACTGTTTCTACTTTGTTAGAGAAACTGAGCTAAGTAAAGGCAGATTCACCTGATAATTTCACCAAGTAAAAGAAATAATTAAAAAAATTCAATAAAAAGTTTAAAAAAATGTAAACATATGTGTGGTTTCTTCCTTCCTCTTCTATCAATTTATAGATAAATGTCTGATTTATCTGGTTATCTGTGATGTTGTGAATCAATATTATTGTGTCTAAGGTAAGTAAAATGCACCCCTACTTAATAAGCTACAAAAGCAAAATGATGCATATGCTTCGGTAAAAATACACTACATATTCTAAGCAATACATGGGAGCACAATAGAGGATTTTTGCAAGTAAACAAGCTAAATTCTGAGACGTTTGATGAGCAAATTGCAGTGATTTTTTTCATTTAATGTTCATTAAAGTAGAATTTCAAAAGTAGAACTTTTTACTTTACTATATTTTTTTAATGTTGTGTTGGTACTTTTACTTAAGAAAATTATTTGTCTCCACTTGTCTCAAAAGTAAGAATAACCCACTACCTAAAACACAGTTTTCCTGACAGCTCAGGTGAGCCAGTGAAAGCGGAAGGAAAAAAAGCAGGAAGTACCTTGTATCGTCCTTTTGAAAAAGGCTTTGCAGGCCTCACAGGAGGCCACCCCATAGTGGTACCCCGAGGCAGTGTCGCCACACACCAGGCACAGCCTCTTGGGAATTCCATTGAGCATGTACTCGCACTTGATTGGTGAGTCATCAGCCATGCCACCGGCGCACTCCTCGTAGCGGCGTAAGCAGGCGCTGCCGCCTCCTAGCATGCCTGGGTTGAACATTGGCGGGGAGTCCAGGGTGTGTGAACGTCCACTGCCACCATTAACGTAGCCGCCGCTGGCGTCAGAGTTGCCGCTGGGACTGTGGTGACTGCCGGTGTCTATAAGCGAGGAGGAAGGACTGGAAGGCTCAGTTTTGACGTAAGAACCACAGCTCGAGGACAGGTGCCGGTCCTCAGAGGGCATTCTGGTTAGTAACCTGGAGAAGCACAAACAGAACCAGAACTGCAGTCAGTTTTGGGACTGAATTTACAAGAAAACACAAAGAAAAACGACACATGTTCAGTAGGGTTTGTTGCTAATTTTCAGAACACAGAATATCAGAAAATTTTCCAAATTTCCCAACTGACTTGTTAAACACAACATTATGCCAAACTGAGAAAATTTTAATTAACAATTCATAGTAACCTTTAATAAATGGCAATTCTAATTCACAAAGGGCACCTCAAGGTGCTTTATACTGGAAAGTAAAGACCCAACAGACGACCCCCTATGAGCAAGCACTAGGTGACAGTGGGAAAGAAGAACCTCCTTTTAACAGGAACAGACCTCTGGCAGAACCAGGCTCAGGGAGGGACAGCCATCTGCTGTGACTGATTGAGGGTGAGGGGAAAGAGAAAAGAAAAGGTGAGCATGGGGAGCCAGGATAGTGTTTAAACTACCTGTTTTACAGTAGGCAGATGGAGTGGCTGCGGCATAATTTAAAAGGCTGTTTTTTTTCTGCTTTTACTGTCACTGTTTGGCTAGTTTTAGGAAAAAAATCTGGTTTGAGTTTAAAAAAAACCTCATCTTATTACTGGCACAAAAAGTGCATCAAGGAACTGATGTCAAAGGACACCGAGGTCTCTGAGATGCCAACAGCTTTGACATGAAAATATTTTATTACACAAACTAGCAATATAAGCATAACATTATGTCAATACTAACAAATAGCAAACAATATTTATTATTTAATTGTATTACCAAATTTTCTTCACACATCACAATTTTTTTTTACTTTTTATTAAACAAAAAGAATTCAAAGCCTCAAACGAACGCCCTCAAGCGAAAATAACTAGAGGACCACAGGACAGAGCACGAAGGCAAGCACACATCCGATGAAATCATCGCCATGAATGTACTGAGTGCTGCTTTGTACCATCATCCGCCACTCATTCTGTGAGAAATTTATCAGCCGGTTCACCTGAGTTTGATAGATTGCGTTACACACACAACCATTAATGCGCTGGAATGCCAAGTGATATAGTGCAGTAGCTCATTCCTCTCAGGCAAAATGGTAACTAACGACCATGTCAACAGATGCCCCATACATCTTGCAAACAATGCCTACAATTGGTCGGCTGCCAGAAGTAAATGAATGAATGAAACTTCAGAAGGCTGTTAATGGACAGAGAGAGGTGTTACACTCAGCATATGGAGGATCGTGGGTAATACATGACCCAATCAATAGTCCCGGTTATTTTGCCGGTAGAGGTGCTGGGTTACAGCTTGCAGAGGAAGTTCCTTGTTCCAAAATTTTTATCAAGACTGGGAAGGCAGGATTAAGGAAAAATGTCACATTAAAAAAAAAAAAAGTATGAAAGTATGAAAAAGAGCACTTTTTCATTATATAGGGTAGAAGCTAAATAGTATAATCTTTATTTGTCACGTTAGGTTTAATAAGAAATTATGCTTTTTGCTTAGTGTTTTCTCACAACACCATGAGCATGCTTTTTCACACAACTACTGTTATTGGTCGGCAGTCATTTCTCTTTGAGGCAGCAGAGCCAGTGTATGTTGCTCTCCTTGCTGTAATTCAATAATATTCTCTCAAACGAAGCATGAAATTAGGCCTGGGTTGGTCTTAGAACTGCTGGCTCTGTCTGTCACAGTTGGTGTTGATCTTACACAACTTCAGCCCTAAATTCATAAATATGCGGTGAGAGTGGCGGAAAGCCATGTTGGGAATGTCTGAAACTAACAGCAAGCTAATGCTGGTTTATAGTCTGAACTTTTTGGCTTTTTGCTGCCAGGGGCTGCCCCTTTTATGAAATATGGTGTTATGGTTGGGAATGTACTTTCCTTCTTTTGCCTCCTTCGCCCAAGTGTTTATTTACAGCCCAGAAACCTCTTTTTTTTTTTTTTTTTTTTTAACAGCTAACGGGCAGTGAGAAGAAGGGAGAAGGAGGAGGAGATAGCCTCTACCCCAGGGCCCAGATCAGATCTATTGATCCTCTGCTTCCTTCCTGTTCCAGATGAGGCATGAAAAAATAAACCCTCCTCTTACGGGTCCCAGACATTCCTTATGCATTTTTAATCAGTCGAGACTGTTAACACAGTGCGAGATTGAGAGATACGGCATTATGTTAGCCTTCATTCTGAGGATACTGTGGTTTATAAAAGATTCAAATGACTCACGTTAAATCTTGTTAGCAATCAGCATTCACCTAGAGTCAATTGGACAATATATTTTCTCCAAACTGAAGTGGAGAGAGAGCGGCGTGCTAACAGTTAATACATCATTGCAGCCAGATAGGGGGATTCCCTATGGAATAGCACATTGTGGCATACGTAAAAAGTAGTTCATTCCACACTTAGCACACGGCAACGCTGGGGAGATGTTTTTTGTTAGGTTTAATGGAAATTTCTAATGGGCCCTTTCAAATCTGTCGAAATGAAATAATGGCACGAACCACCAATTCGCACAGACAGAAATAGCTTCATAGTTTCATAATTTGGTCCCCCCCTCTCCTATTATAAAGAGACATAGAGTTTTCAAAGCACAGCCTGACTCTCCTCAACCTGTCCCACTCCCTTGGCAAAACACTCACACACACTCAAACACACATACACACACACACAAATGCACCACACCTAATACCTAATGGGGTACTGTTTGCTCCGCCGCGCAGAAAAATGGTACAAACCGAGCAGACAAGCAAGACTCATCAGACAGACGTGAAGGTCACCTGCCTTCTCTGTTCTGAGAGGCCCAGACGGTCCCACAATGGACACTTCGCGGCAGCAGATGCACAGGTTTCAGTCTGTCCACCACACGTCAGGAGACTACTCTGTATAAAAAATACAGTCACCCAGAATGTGAGGAACGTGGTGCACGCTCAGATTATCGACCACTTTGTTTTATTTTGAAGCTAACGTGAGATAGGTGTTAAAAATGCCCCGACAGAGCGGCTGAAATCTCAAATGTTTGCATGTGCATGTGTGTATTTTGGCATGCCTCCTCATGTTGGCAGAGTTGCAGATCCCCAGCTTCCCAACATAAATCCTGAATCCATCCACCTCTTCTACATGAAATATTCTGTCTAGCCTCCGAATTTCAGCACAATAAATTTACACCGGCAGTCAAACACGAAAAATAAAAATGCATATTTAAAACAATTCTCCACAAACGACCTCACACCGTCCTTGTCTCGAGTGAAGGCGCAAATATATGGCTCTCCAAAATTTTTGCCATGCACTTTTGCACAGAAAGGAAATATTATTGTTAAGCTTGGGGTTAAGCTTGTAGCAGGGAACACAGCGTAAATCACGGTGCTGAACACACAGTCGAACATGGAAGCACAGAAGGACAGAGGCAAGGAGCCATGCATGAAATTAGTTCATTAATCTTTCTATGATAGGCTGTCCTTGTTTGGGGCAAACTCTATCAGCTTTAAACGGAGTGCCCCTTCCCGCCTGACACATAGATTACACTGTTAGTCAGTGGCCGCGCTGTCTGGGAAATGAATGGTCATGCGAGTGGGAAAACGGGGGGTACCGTGTGTCATCCAAGTGTTAAGTAGTAACAACAACATGCGGGTGACACAAATGAAGGTCATCAAAAATGTGTGTGTTCTTAAATTGCTGCGGCGAATAAGGTTGTTTTGTTTTTTTATAATAGCAAATATACATCCCTGCAATATGCTGATTTAATAGAAACCACATGCACATGATTTCAAATCATCTCTCTATTTGCCTCTAAAGTGTGAAAGTTTATCTTTATCTTATTCCTAAAGTAATTCAGATTTTGTCTATCTATCTATCTATCTATCTGATAGGCTTGAGCTTGTGTTTCATGTACTTGCATGTTTTTAATATTTCCTTATGTTTAACATAGCTTATATTCAACTATGTAGATTCTACACACACACACACACACACACACACACACACACACACACACACACACACACACACACACACACACACACA
>JAVDPK010001061.1:419671-435912 GCA_034780415.1 Cichlasoma orientale | reverse complement strand
AAGAAAGAAAGAAAGAAAGAAAGAAAGAAAGAAAGAAAGAAAGAAAGAAAGAAAGAAAGAAAGAAAGAAAGAGAAAGGAAGAAAAAAGAAGGAAGGATGGATCTAGATAGATAGATAGATAGATAGAGCTGTCTCTGAGCCACAGCTGTGTTTCCAAACTAAGGAGGTAAACAAAAGCGGACAGCAGTAACTGACAAGCAACAGAAGTAGCAGCACGTTCGCTGAGGGTGATTTGAACAGGTCTGTTTACGGTGCTTTAAAGGGCTCAGTGCCAGATTATGGAGCTAAACGGTTCCCTTTAGTCTTTTATCCTCTCCACCATGGATCTGGCTTTCCACAGCCTGCTCTCCTTTAAAGTAATGACAGCTGCTTCCCACAGCATTCCACCAGTCACGCTGTGAAGAGAGGGGATCTACCCGTCCTTAGCGAGGCAGGATGTAGGAAAACTGAGAGTGATAATGACCTCGGCAGGAATGATAATAATGATGACGACGACAGAGAAGTTTGAGTGGATCTTTACCACGTATGTGTAATGTGGCAGCCATCAGAGGAAACCCAAAGCCCCGCCACCCACCCTCCAGCCCACTTCATCAACCCACATTTTCCCAATCGATACAAAACCCATCACACGCTCCTATTGATCACAGCGTTGCCGTGCCGCCACAAGCCTCAGGACAGACTCCTGTTTCTCAAACGTCTTTTAAATAAAAAGGAATTATACATTTGAACATTTTCTTTTCATGTCAGTCCATATCAGAGTCACGGGAGCAAAAGGCTGATTGCTTTAATAAAGGAGCTGTGCATTCTCAATTACAGTTTTGATCAATATTTTGGCATTTAATGTACTTTCCTGCGAAGGAAACTCCAGCTATTCCCACTGATCCGATTAAGACATCCAGACTCAATCAATAGGGGGGATATGTTTATGTTTTTAATGAGACGGAGAAGACGAGAACTGATGTTCAGATGACATGTATGATTTCACATCCAGGTTGGATAATAGAGTCAAAGTTGAATGAAAAAGATTAAAATTAACTTTATGTAAAATTTAAAGTGCAGGTCAGAGTACCTTAACTAGGATTTTTTTTTTTAAAGATTTAACACATTTTTATTTTGGCAAAGCTTAATTATGAGCTAAATATATAATTTATTGCACTTTCCTGCTGCTGTGCTGCCAGTTGTCTGAGGTGGGTCATGCTTACATCCAAGCCTCATTTGCTTCCCCTCCTCTGCGCAGGCCTGCTCACACAGGGTAGGGACACCGGGCTTTGTGGCATCTGACAGGAAATCTATTGAGCGCACAGTCTGTGTAATCCCACCATCACGTTATCTCCAAACGAAGAAACTGTAATCCAATCATTAAATCTGTATTTAAGCAAAAACAGATTTTCAGCTCTACGACCGTGACCGCGTCTCTTTAAGGAGATCAGGGCAGACCGGGCTCTAACCGCCCTGCATTGTCAGGCAGCAGTTTATGCTCTCATTATAGTTTTGCTCTCATTTTCTGTTTTACATTCTCAGTGCTGTAAACTCCCAGGACGGCTGTAATTCAGAGGAGAACAGCTGAATAGGAGAGGGAATCGGGTTTATTTTTGGAGTGAAATTTGGACTACTGTATACAGTGAGTGCTAATGAAGGAAAAACAAAGAAAAGAAGGACTGTGAAAACATTTCCAATGAAGGCCCAGAAATTCGCAGATTTAACTGTTCTCAAAAGTGCAAAAAGACCCAATCGTTATGTGTCAATAAATAGTAATGAGGCTGAGAGACACAGTCTCGCTGTCACGCTGCTTGTATGTAATTAAATTCCTGATTCACGAGCAAACAGCCTTTTATGTCTGACCTTCTGACCTCCCTGCAACAAAAGTGTATGATCAGGAGGAAGTTCACTCTGTACGCCTTCCTAACTGTTCTGGGCGTTCAATTCAATGAACTGTTTCTCATTAGTTCATTTATTCAGGCAACACCGGGGTGAGAGAAAACAATCAAAATACCTCCAGCGCTTAAACTGTGATGGCACTGCTGTTTTTTAAAGTTTCACTTCAGACCTGTAATCATCAGCTCCAACCAAAAAGTCCCCCTTTTTTAAAAAAAACATAAAATCTGTCACGGTTTTATTAAAATATAGAATCATTATTTTAATTATATTTATTTTTGACCATGTTATACAGCTGCTTTATCACTATAGCCACATTATAATTCTGCTAACCGTTTGTGTTGTATTGAAGTGCATATAATTTCTTTAAATTTATAGTATTTACATGTTGGTTTTACATTGCTATTTTTTTTTACATGCTTTATGTTTATTGAGACCACGTTGAAAACAGGCACGCCTTTACCGCTTTTGTCTACTTGCAGTAAATCTCAGTTATTTTCATCTATTTAAACACAGGTGGAATTTGTGACTCAGTCTAAACAGCCATTAAACTGTTGCCATTCAACTTCTGCAAGTGCGAAACCTTCAACTCCGCCGCCGCAGCAAAACCGTCTCAACATCAACTACCTACACAAAGCTCACGAAACAGACACCGAGTCCCACAAATCCATCATTTGCACATTTCCCTTTTGCTGCCGTGCACTTGTTTGGCTCGTCTGCCGGAGGAGTGTGGAGAGGGATAATTACTATAGCCACAGGGCTGCATTAATCAGCTGGGTGCATTTGTTGGGCTTTATTATGTTCCACTCCCCTCTCTGGGCTGCGCTGACTGAACCACCAGGACGAGACAGGGCTGGTGGAGGACCGCCGTCGCCCCGCTGCCCGCTCACGCTGGGTTAATAAATGCTATTAGCCTCTATCTCTTGCCTCTTAATTTCTCATTTAACTGAGGACAGTTAAAACAAAACTACACGAGCACTTGTGTTAATCAGAGACTTGTAGCAGGGCTCCGATATCTTGATTGAGAGAGCCGGACTCACACAATGTCGCTGGATTTGCTTTTTTTTTTTTCTCCTGCTGGTTCATGGTGTTAAATATCCATACAGATCATTTACTGTTGTGGAATATTGATGTGATATCACTGATATTAAGCAACAGGCTGAGTGTGACCAAATTATAGGAAGCTGCTTGTGAGCATATTTTGTATCATCTAATGCCCTCAGCTTCTCCAAAAACATCCTTTAAGGTCCTGCAGCAGTTGATATTATGAGCAGATGTATTACAAATATATAAGCTTGAGAGGGATGAGACCCAAATTAGCCAAGCAGCCTCCATCAGACCTTTGACTGAGTACTCAGAGCAGAGTCTGCATCATAATTAGAGAAATCCGCTGTTATAAACTCTTAAATCACTGCCTACTCGGTGCTGTTACGTATTGTGCTTTTTGTTAAATGTTTTCACTCATCAGAAGTCACTTTGGTTAAAGGCAATCACCAAATGGCATATATTAACTTAAGGACATTTCTCCAACCTGCGCTGCATCTTTGAAAGCCACAATTATGATTCCAGCAACAGCAAACGCTCTCCACTGTGCTTAATCACAGCACACATAAACAAAATCAATTTTACCCCCATGCTCTCATTTTAAATGACTCCTTGACACAGCTCGAATCCTCTGCGACTCGCCCCACGTCAACTGCGCAACACGAGAGGGTCTGGATGGAGTCACCTTTGAAGCGAAGCCAGGTTGTGTCATTGCCGGATCAATACATTCAGCTCAAGTTCATTCCAATATGGAAGCTGGCGAAAAGGAGACCTCGTGGTGTCAGCTTTATAACGCTTTACGATGCTCGCGCGCGTGTGGGGAGCCCGCCGCGTCTAGACCCTGCCGATAAAAACGGCTAGCCCAAAGAGAAGCGGGTAACACAACTGATTGGACGAAACACAAGGAAAATGCACAGGATATGGGCGCAATGGTCTGTGTATTAACAAATGTGCACATTAGTCAGCCTCACTGAAAGTGTCTGAAAGAAGAACAATATAGCGCATTCTCAAATTCACGTCACGGAGCTGCCTGTTGGGCTCATACTGACTTGAACATCTCAGAACACCCACAGGGCACTAGTAACTCTTCAATTACGAGCTTCCCTCCGAGGAACGGTTAAGTACAAAACTTTCTGTTTTAAATGAGCGCGTTTGATAGGGAAATTATCCTCTTCATTTGTCCCACACCCACAAAGAAAAGAGGCTCTTTCTGTATAAATTACCTCCACGGGCGAGAGAATTATCAAGATGCTTAAGCGGAGGGTCCGAGGCGTATCCTGTAAAACAAGCTTCTGAATATTAGTTTAGTTTAGCTGCTGAGAAATCATCAAGTTTGGAAAGCAAACATTTATGTAAAGCAGCCTCGTTGGCAGCAAATCTCATTTCGGAAAGAGGCTTGGTATTCCGGGCTCGGCTCCCCTAAGATCCAGGGATGACTTTCATTTAGTCTCACCTCTCCCTCCAACTGGGGTCACCCCTGTTGGTATAGCAAGCACAGCAGTCACATTGCTCCACCATGCACACAGATTGCTTACTAGACCCGCCTGGAACCTTTCATATTTCCCAGTCAGCATTTTTACAGGATAATTTTGGCAGCCTTTAAGGATATCGCTGCCTTAATAGAGGATAAAAATAAACGGGTGGTGGAAGGGCTATATCAGGCCGGTATAATCTTGTATTCTACACTGTGTGGAGCTAAACGTCTGGCTTTGGCTCCATTCAATGAGATTAAACTTCTCCCCAGCTGATTCCAAAAGACCATTTGTCCTATTTTTAAAACTAGAAAGACCACTTTGAGCCAAGTATATCTAAAAAGGGCAGTTAAATTGATTAAAATACTATGGTGTAAATGGCATTATAGCGCAGCTTCTAAGAATGCCTTTGGTCTATATCCCATTGAGCGATTCTGGTCAGCGGATTTCTACAGATGGTTTGTCAGATTCGGTTTGCATTTGTAGACGTGTGCGATCTGTAATGCGTACTGTCTGGATATGCGCATACATATGCGAGCACTTGTGAGTATATGTGTGTGCGCGTGCCGTATGTGCATATAGCTATCGGTGTGTGTAGTTACAGCAGCGACTGACTTCTGTATAAGAAAGCTAGTCAAAATGTCTCAAAGAAGGAAATAGCTTAATTCAATCAGTGCTACCGCTTTCAAGACCACAGGGGAGCCGGCTAATGGTGTTAGAAACTTGAAAAGTTGGAAAAATAAGCTTGAGGAAGTTCTGACTACCTGGGAAAGAAGTCTGTTCCTTGAGGCTTTCCTATACTGTATGATAGTAAAAGCTCCACTCTTCAGGGCCTTGTTGCTTCTCTGTGAGCTCAAATGCTGGATTTTAGTTTGTGCTCGTCCCAAGAGGGGCAAAGCTTTGCAGAAGTTAGAGGAGGGTTATATGAAGTTCAGTGGAAATGTTTTTCGAGTACTCAGCCAACTTTTTAATAAAAGACAAGAATATGGATCAAGATGTTCTGCAGAAGCTTGTTTGGAAGTGAGTGGATGGGGAGTTGGAAAATATAGAGGTTTAGTTGAGTTAAAACAAAAAAAAAAGAAAAGTAACCCTTCTTCTAAATAGGCGTCCTGTGGGCATTGCCTTATAGAATTATGAGAAAGAGACAAATATTATTGCAGAATCTTGAGAAAACACGACAGCCTGCGTCTAAGGCTGCAGTGCGGGAGAAAACTGTGGCTCTACGAGGCATGCACCTGGTTTGTTTTAAGCGCCCTTCCCCCGTCTCCGACATTCACACACATTAATTCTGTGATTGTGTCTTCCTCTCATTTTCTCCCTCGTTATGCATTTAATGTTTCCAATTTGCCATCATCACAGAAAAACGCCACAAGAAGCTATAAATTCCTTTCTAATTCAAAATAATTAGGATTACACGGACCAGTGGTTTTCAATCAGTGAGATCATCTCGGTGATAGATGGCAGGATAACTGGTCATTGCCGAGACATAAATATTGTGTCGTTCAATTAATCTGGTCTAATGAGGTGTCAAAGCTGCCACTCATCCATCAAATACAATTAGGAATAAACACATATGCATGGAGATGGGTAATTAATAATTAGCAAAGCAAAGAAAACAGTATTGGTTTCAGCAGCCACATTCACAGAGCAATTTACCACAGCTCTGTCTTCATCTGATTTTTCACGTGACTGAGACAATGCCACATCAAAGGAATTTGAATCAGTTTTTATCCATTTTCACGTCCCATGTTTGGTACGCTCTGCGATTTTGCTAGGACGTGTGTCGCTCTGGAGAAGAGTTTTGAACCTTTAATGGGCATTAAATGACAGTTTAACCTTAGAAAGATCCACTTACCTTTCAGCCAAATGAACTACATCTAGCCCTGGAAATAAGAGCATGTTTTCTGTAGGCGTGCTCTGAAAACTTAATGATGGATGGAGCTCTTTTTATTTTTTTTTTTTTTTCTGGACCAAAAAAAGGCAAAAACATTTATTCTAGAGCTTGGGAATTAGGGGCTGTCATCAACAGTTTGTCTTCATATTTCTCTAAAGCCCACAAGGCCTCATTGTCCTAAAAAAAGACATTTCATACAGAGCGCTCATTGTCTTCCATTTTCCAAAAAGCAGCCAAGCATGCTGACAGAATTAAAGCGTAATGGCGGGATGAGTTCTCAAGTATGAAAATAGTGGTTTATTCTGCTTTGCTCAAAACACAGTGTTAAATTTTTTTTCATCAATATCTGGGACACAAAAGGGAAAACTATTTGTGACCTGCTTGTGTCACCTCTCGGGGAGAAGGTCCTGCTCATTAAACCCCTCTGTAGCACCCGAGTTGACACCTGTCAAACAGGAGCAGTGAGGGAGTGGGCTTTTGACACGTCACAATTATTAGGCTTCACCTCCACACTTTTAGTCAGGCTCGTTAAAACCAGGAAAAAACACGACAGTTACAGTAAGAGTGTTTCAACGGGTATGAGACTGCAGAGTGCTAAATTACTGTGAAGCATTAATATTAAAATGCAAATCAAATTTTAGATTTATCTTCAGATTAATTTGAAAACCCTTTTATCTGGCTAAGGTTTTTTTTTTTTTTAATTTAACCTTTATTTATACAGGTAGTCCCATTAAGACTCAGTGTCTCATTTGCAAGAGAGACCTGTTTCCAAAACATAATAATTTTACAACAATAAAATAATACAATAAATAGTAAGTAAAAGGTTGTTTATTATCTCGAGAGATTGAGGCGGAAATCACATTTATCCTCAGGTGGTAACTTTTGTCTTGCAGAAATTCTGTATTTACATGAAAATCTGACAGGTTACAAAGTTTTCATACAGAAAACAAACAAACATCTGTTTGAATGTTATCGGCCCTTTCAGGGAATAGCTTCTCTTGAATATCACGACACTTGTGGCAATTAACTCGTGGTGCTCAAATCTCCAAAAATGAAAACTAATTTACTGCTCTTTTTGGTGAGCAGGGACTATTTTCTTTCTATCAACCGTAAGAAGTGTGCTTATAGATAATGTAACAGCTCGGCCAGGGGTGGGGGGTGGGGGGGTGCAATAAATGTTTATATCCTGTCATGCTGTCATGAGCACGAGCCTCTCTTTATGGGCTGAGAGATGTTTCCTTCTGCAAAGGAATACGGTAGGTGTAGTTCGGTCGATAGAAAATAGTTCCTACATGAAACTGTAGGGATCTTTACAGCTGTCCCAATAACTGATTTATACCACATCAAAAAAACTAGATGGATAAAAAGCAGGAAAGTCCAAATGATGATTTATACATAAATAGCAACAAATTCCACATTAGGCGGTGCTGTTGGTGGTGATGTAGGTCACTGACTGGAGTTTTACCCATAGGTCTACGTTAGGTGTGGCAATGTTTTATTATAATATATATTTATTTATGTCTGTGACAGAATGGGTGATACACACGTCCTGGTTTAGGCCTCAGTCAAACAGCCCTAGAGACTGCTCAGCGACCCCGGGCGACATGTGGTTTCCAAGGGCCAACGTGTAGTGTAGTGTAGTCCCTGATTGGTTGACAAATGGGTGCTATCTGTCTGTAGGTAAAATTGGTCACCACAAGAGTGCTGCACCAAAAACCTCCATGTAATTGCTTTGCTTGCTAGCAGACTGCCAATGTTGCCTGCAGTTTGCATGGAAGAGACCGACTTGTCTGCAAACACTCAGCGCCAACTAAAGTTGTGCCTTGTTGCTGCAACCAACATGTTTCAAATGTGCAACGTTTTGTAAAAGTCACCTGGGAAATCATTCCAGAGTTTTGGTGCAATCACAGCAAAGACTCAGCTGTGGGATTGTCAAGAATGATTAGAAAGCAGACCTTAGTAATTTTAGGGAGTGCACAGATGCGGCCTATGCAGGTTATTTAAGGCTTTAAATACAAAAGTGCCACTTTATACTGGCTTCTATAACACACAGGGAGCCAGTGCAAGGCTGCCAACACTGGAGTAATTTGATCTCTCTTTCTTTGTCCCAGTCTGTAATCTGGCTGCAAATTCTGGACTAACTGTAAATGAACAAGAGATGACTGACAAACTCCAGTATCCAGTGCATCACAGTTGACCAGTCTGGATGCAACAGAAGCCCTTTCCAGATCTGATGATTTACAAAAAATAAAATAAAAAAAGATTTCAGCCTTGAAACTGGTCTGAGTTGTTAGAAACTGCTCTTGATCACAGCATTAATTTGTTTGTCAAATTTTAAATACTATGTTCAGTCTGTCTACTCTGAAGCATGATTACAAAAACAACTGATAACATTTAATAACTGAAACGGGCTGATCAGAGTCAAAGCAGGTGGTAAAAGTAGGTTTCCACCCCCTGTTTTTGTATCCATTTTAAAGAAATTAATAAAAGTTGGTCAATACATCATAATATACACAAAAATGAACTTTATCACAGATAACCACCTCCTTATATTTACTATTAGTGGCAAAAAAATTTACAAGTTGGATGGAAACCAGAGGCCACATTCACAACACACCTCACTGCTAAAAGTAGCACCAAAATAAGAAGAAACTCTAAGAACCTCTTTGATCTGAAAGAAAGATTTTTGCTTACTTTCAGATTTTATAAAATGAAAATGACAATAACAAAAATGATTCGAATAAAAAAAATCTAAAGTGGATCTTACTGAATTAATATTACATCAACAAAATATTGTTTTCTAAATAACATTTTATTGCATTTATAGAACCTCTCAATACATACCCTCTAATGTTCCCTAATGTTTAAGTTCAATAGCGATCTGCAGGGGTCCAGCTGATTGTAGTGGAGACGCGTAATGCAACATGAAGTCATTGGGGTTGTCTTCCATGAGTCTACATAACAGGCCAGAGACACTGAGACACCCTGATGGTTCAGTTCAGCTGTAGCAGCAGCAAAGAGGCAATTACCCAGAGTCATCGAGGCGAAAGACAGGAGGAAAATCAATATATAATTTCAGCATTTCAGAGGGTGTTTCCTTCAACTGAATCAATGTCTCAATTCACGTCTGTGAGTTAGTTGTTTTGCGAGTTAAGCTCTTTTTGTGTTTCTTATTGTACAATGAAAATGTTAATAAATAACGATTTACCTCCGCTTCCTGTTGTGGGTTATATAAGGCAGCTTTAAAGTTGCAAATACAGTTTGAATTTGAATGTGATGAAAGTGAGTTAGTAAGTGCTGACAGCATACTGCCATGAATTTCTGAGTCTAAATTCACAAAAAAAGGTTACGCGGACGCCTCTGCGCATCCTCTGAGTGGCCCAGCTGAGAGAGATTCACTTCACCTGACCTGGGGTTAAGTGTCTGAGAGGAATTTCATCCAGTCCTATTGGCACAGGAGCGTGGTGTCAGTTCATGCAAAGTTTACGCCTTCCACACAATACCAGTTTGTACACTGTCACACTGTATTATGGAGGGCAGGCAGATGGGCAACCCCTGCTTACACTGCACCAAGATGCCATGGTTAAGTGACAGCAGCCAGACACAAAAATGAAACAAATCAATAGTGGCGTCTCTCATGGAGAAGACCAAACCACGGCACAACATGATAATGACCACAAATCCACTGAAGCATTGAGACTACCCCCAGAGAGGCACTTGTTTAAATGAATGTAGGTTAGTATGACTGACTAATCGCGCACTAAATTAGAAAAGACAATATCATACAGCTTTGTGCTGCTTATCAGAGCGCACCTATGGCCCACGATGATTGTCTAACATAATGGTACACCTTCTTCCATAACCTGGCAATTATGCTGCCTGCAAAAACTTCAGGCATTATCTCCTTACAAAATAGTAAAAGACCCATTTTTAGGATTAGATATGGCTAACTTTTATGTTGTGAATTTGAATATGAAAAGGAGACTGGTGGGGCGCACAGGGAGCCCATGGGACCCAAACACAGACTTCCTCTAAAATGTTAATCGTTTAGCTAATTGAAGGTATGTTCTTTGTCGGCTCCGCGTTTTGGAGGGTCCCTTTCTATGGACCGAGCGAGCACAAGGTAGCAGCGCTTTTAGATGTTATTGTATTTGACTGCTGCTGCACCAGGGTGCCAGTGGATTTAGGTGCTTTTAAGATAAGTTACGGGAAAAACGCACCCTTACCCACAGATGTGAATGAAGACACACAAAAACCTGTACGTATACCCACCCACGCGGTGACACATGCACACACATGCACGCACGCACGCTCACACACGGGCATGCCGTCATTTGCATTTCAAAAGAGCATAATTGCCCAGGGCGGTGACAGGGGGAGTGTGGCCTCAGGATTCCCCGAGAGCGCCTGTGAAGTTAACGAATCATAAGTCGAGACTCAGCCGAAGCGCCTCTTTCATACAAGCACATTCACACCAGCGTCCTCCGGAGTAATAGGCTGGTAGAGCAATCATATAGCGTTATACAGACAAGCCATTTAGTGCCTTTTGCAATTCAGGTAAAAAAAAAAACCTTTTTTTTTGTAAAAGAAAAAAAAAGTGTTTCAAACATGATTTCAAGTTGTCTAAAATGTTGAGTCCAGTTGACCAGCAAAAGAAGTGTATGCAAAATGAGACATACACTGAGTTATTGCAGTCATTTCTATTAAATAGTGTTTGTCTTATAAGTAATTCAATGATAAATTTACTTTCAAAATTTTAGAACCAGTCTTCTGTTCAGGTGTAGAAACATACTACATTTATTTCAGTTTACATCACATTTGAATTGCTCCGTATGCAGCTCTGAGTAATGGTCTTCCATTTCATCTCTCAGCACTGCTGTCAGCGACGCATTTTCTGTGCTGTGTCCGTGGTTTATTGTATACGCCTCTGCGCACACTCATTTTAATGCTTCTGTACAAGGTGAAATGTGTACTGGAGCCAATCTTGAGCCAATGTTTGTTTATCTTATGTTAAGTTCTGCAAGATGAGTCTGTCAGAGTTATGGCACGACAAATACGGCTTTAATGATTTTTATCATAATCTTAGTCACATGCAGCCTAACTGCATAGAACAGTGAACTTTAGTGAAGTGTCTCTAAATAGCATGTCCAGTGTGAAAAATCAAATGTGAGGCCTGCTCAGCCAGTGCAGAGAAGGAAGAAGGACTGTGTTGCACCTCTTTAAAGGTGTAGAAGTTTAAAGAAGGTATCTGAAAGAAAAAAGAAATTTCGGCCTAAATATCAGAATATCAGATTTTTAAATATCTGTATTAATATCAGTCTTAAAAATCGTGAGCCCAGCAGAAAATACACTTTTTGAACTATGCATAATTATCCATCCATTCATCTTCTTCCACTTATCCATTTCAGGATGGCAGTGGGGCTGGAGCCTATGCCAGCTGTCATATGGTGAGAGGCAGAGATGTGTACTTATATTCAGTTCTTTTAAAAATATTAGTTCATTTTTCCTTTGTTTATTTATTAACATAAACTTTAAAACATTTCATCATAGTTCTTGCTTTAAAAGACTTTCATTTATCTCGATTTATCGAGTTTATTAAATGTCATTAGTCATTGTAGCGAAAAGCAACACGGCCCTGCACTAAAACATGCAGCAAAGAAAGCACGTCAGTACAAAAGAACAAACAAAAACAAAACAAAAAACTTACACATATCTTGAGTCCACGTAAAAACAGAAAGAAATGAGAACGTGAATTATTTTGATTACCTACATACTGCTGCATATTTCCAGCCCGGCACATTTTAGCCAGACTCGTGGCAGAACAGCGAGGACAAGTCAGTGAATGTGAAGCTGAGGTGATGCTGAGTCTGACACTACATGGACTACAGTCAAGTGAAAGGTAAGCTGCCTTGTTGCTGGAAAGAGTGATAGCCTGGCAGAAGTGTTATTTGTCTTGTATTGCTGGGTGAGCCCTCATGTCCACTCAGGAAGAGATGAAAAAGGGATGGACTGTCTGTCTGGGAGAAGTGCTAGCAATGTGGTGGAGGACAATCTGTCATCAGCAGTCATCACTTAACTCAGCTCAGCGCTGCACCACTCACTCAATGAAAATCTCACCAGACTAAAATGGGAATGCTGGACAGCGCCACAGAGAGATATGATTAAAAACCCGCATGAAATTAAATGCAAATCCTTTTACTTTAGTACTGACCCGAAAAATCTGAATATAAGACCCATGTAGACAAAACCAGAGAACATTCGAAGATAAAACGAAGAAATATTTAATTTCACGAGCTGCTTCTGAAGCTTCACAAACGGTCAAGTCTGCCATCCATGCTGACGCCTGATTGCTTACACGCAAACACAATTTAATGCCTAACAGGAGCTGACACTGCGCGTAGAAATGAAGGACGTGTTCAGGGGCTGCCCTGTCTCATAACACAATAAATGACTATGATCCAGATTCCCGCAAAAACAAGGACTGCTTTTCAATTCCACCTCTTTTACCCCGATGAAAGATGAACCCTGGGTAACAGGTGTAGAGTTGTGGTATTAATATACATCACGGGCCAGAGCGCGACACTAAATCAGGAACGCCAATGCATTTGTTATTCTAATGACAAGCAGTGGCTGTTTGAAGTTGGGAAATCTTAAGTTTGTAGGAAGACAAAAATAAAAAAAGACTAAAGGACTTAAGAAAATGGACGAACCTCTTAATATTAGTCAGTTTTAGTTATTACCATATAAGGTATAAGGCAACTAAAAATGGAAATGATGGCAAATCAGATCCCTTAAATGGAGTGCACTGTTACATTCATCTATAGCAAATCAAATAGCAAATATTCTTTCTTAAATTATTAACTAACAATACACCCGAAATGTGGCCAAATTCAAACAAGGGAAGCCACTTTTTAAAATCCCTTTACTTCATATCACTTTTATACGTGTCCAAGATGTTTTAACCAGCAGCTGCTCATGTGACCCAAGAGATCATAAATCAGCTCTCAGAGGAAGATTGAGTGAAAAGGGGAAGAGAAGATGGATGATTCTGCTGAACTCTCAGGATTGAATAATCAATACTGACAAAAATAAATGGCTTAACTATTTATTAAAGTCTGTGGTTAGCGCTGCAGCAGAACTCCTGTAATGTATATTTCATATACTTTTATACTTATTGATTAGCTGCCTTGTAGTTTGTAAATTACGTGTATATCGATCTGCTCATGATCCACTTGTGACTTTTACTGTCGCCAATTTGTGCCACTGATAGAGATCAAGATTGAACTCTGCAATATAAACATGAAACCGTTTCTCTTTGGCAAAATAGGCATTTATGTGGCATTAAAATAATAATAATTACTATCAAGAGCATGTGATTATTTGATTACTTGCAGAAATGCATGCGCATGATTAAGCATTCAAATAGGCTGACAGATTATTAAAAACTTTATTATAATGAATACTTAGTAGTAAGGTTTTTCTTTACGTAACATTAAGAACATGATTAAAAAGTGTCAGCTGTTACTAATATTTAAAATCTCTATAAATAGAAAAAAAAAAAGAACTGATGGTATTTAGGCAGGGCACCGAGGACACAAAATCACAAAAGAAATCCACATTCTGCAGTATTACGAGACCGCCATGTATTCCCGTTATCAGAACTTCTGCGTATATTCCAGAGGGAGATTAGAGACAAAAGACGTCCCTGTGAATCTGAACAGATTACACAAAGAAAGAGCGGAGCTGTAGCAAGATAGACGCTAGCTTTGGATCAATGGCGCCAGATCAATTATCAATAGGCCGCTCACGCCAATACACTTCCTGCTGACACTCAGAGCTCTGGTTTCACAGATGAAAATGGGTGGGCAGGTCCAGAGTGTGATGATGATTTATGTTAGCGGGGCAGATGTGTCATTTTTGGAGAGCGACCGTCTGATAGAGACGCCTGAATGTCACTGCCTGGACTTTGGGAGAGTGAGTGATGTTTCATACCAACAGAGGGGTGCTGGCGTGCTGGAGATAGTGATACAAAAAGACTACAAAGTGGAAACTTGCTAGGACATTAAGAAAACGCCTTTTAGCAGCTTTTGAATGTTTTATTTGTTTTTGTAATTTAATGGTCACAAACTAAAAAGGGGAAAACACTCCAAAGACTTCTGTGTAGCTGTATCAAGTTATTTTTTAATATTATCTAAAATCATTGAGGACGATGCAATAATACAGAGTTACCCTGAGAGAGAATGACAGAAGCTGCAGAGGCAAAGTTCAAAATATGCTTTCCCATACTTTCATCTCACCCCTGCAGTAAAAGCATGTACACAGAGGTGAACAGGTACCACATGTGCACACACTCTCAGACTCGCAAAGGAGACCCTTGTTTCGACCTGTCAGTCACCCATGCCTCCCTCAGCCAAGGTCTAGTGACAACTGCTAAATCAGAGCATGCCTTAATCCCTGCCGTGGATAATGCTGTTAACTGTAGAGGAGGATCTTGTCTAGCAAACCCTGGGCAGCCCTAATTACCCCCCCAGATGAGTCCAGCTCCTCCTTCTGCCCACATGGTGCCCAACTCCAAATTATGGTGGAGCGAATAGGCCAGAAGAAACCACTTAGCATGACTGAAGAGTCTCTTTTTTTTTTCTTCTTTTCTTTTGCAAAGCAAAGAGCTAAACTCGCCTCCTGAGCTCACTAACCTCTGAGCTGCTGTAATTGGGGTAGAGCTCAATAAAGATGCGACCTCCCACCCCCTCCTCTTCCTCCTCCTTCTCCTTCTCCTCCTTCTCCAGACCCCACCTCAAGTTACCCCTTGCAACTGTGTCCACCCGGCTCTCAGCCGTGGTAAATTGGGTTAACGCACACTAAGTGTCCCATCGTTAGCGTTGTTAATTGACTACTGCGTGTGATAATTAACAGGGAGCGGACTGCCTACCTCGCTAATCTTATTTAGGTCATTTGCATTTAAAATGGTTTTGGTCTCTCTGGCAAGTTGAAAAAAAAGAAAAAAAAAGAAAAGGCGCTTGGAAATCATGTTCGATGAGTCTGAGACTGTACAGACACTTCACGTAAAGTGCTGTGAAATTAGAACTGGTGCTTTTTTCTGTGAAATGTTGCAGGGCGGTACATCTAAAAAAGAAAAACAACAACAACAACGTGCGAGAACTTTCAGATGACTACACCAAAAACTCTGTGAATGTTCACCAAAGGCATGATGTCCCATAAAAGTTCATCCCATCCCATTTCTCTTTCTAGCTGGAGTTGTGAACTCTTAATGTATTTAGGTTGATTTTGTTGCCACGCTGTGATACCTCCAGACGAATGTTTCCTTTGTTGAAGCACCTTCTGTCCTATTTTGGCAATGACACGAGCGCTCGGTAGCTACGGGGGAGACACACGACTGAGCACTCCTCCTGATTCACACAAGCATTAACACAGCACATTAGCTCAGCGGAGTTGTGGGAATGAAAGATGGGCGAACACCGCTGCCCCAGGCAAAGTGAAGACGTACACTAAAGCCAGCTGCCATCTATTATGGATAGCCAGTGCCGACCCCTGCTGTTAGTGTTACAGGGGTGACAGTACTGTCCTTGCCGAGGCGGTGACCTTCGTTGGTGGTGAGAGGGTGCTGGGCAGATTAAAAGTGGACTGGCTCACCGTGCAGTCCAGGCGTACCCCTGATGTTCTGCCCAGATGGCAACCACACACACTCATGAGCACACACAAGTAGACACACACACATTCTGCTGCATCCTGGGAGGGCAGATGTGGGGTACGAACATAGCCGCTCCTCAAGTTGCTCAGCCTTCAGAGTCTATATGCTACGTCTACATTTTTTTCCCCACACACACACACACACCTACAGAGCAACACATGCATGCACACCACACACACACACACACACACACACACACACACACACACACACACACACACACACACACACACCCACACCCACACCC
>JAVDPK010001061.1:398887-414522 GCA_034780415.1 Cichlasoma orientale | reverse complement strand
AATGGTAAAGCAGAAATAAAGAAGTGGTTCCCATAAGAATATAGCGGTGGATTTATTGAACAAAGCAGCAGGTACAATAATGTGGTGACGGTGGAGGCCATTTGAGTACAGTTCTCATTGTCATGTTCAAGAAACCAGTTTGAGATGATTTGAACTTTGTGACATGGAGCATTATTCTGTTGGAAGCAGTCAGAAGATGGGTGCACCGCGATCATGGGCTGGACATGGTCAGCAACAACTGTCAGGTAGGCTGTGGCCATAGACAGTAGACAAGATGCAGCTACAGTACATCATTCACTGATGTAATTTTGAAGCCTCAAGTTGAGTGTTTTCACTGTCACAATCTCAGTTAAAAAAACAAACAAACAACGGATGTGACAATGAGCAGCAGGTCTCACTGTGAAACCACTTGCTTATTGGCTAGCGACTTATCAATCACAAGTTATTAGCCAATGAGCATACTATGGATAATCCTCTATTTTGAAGCATAGTATAACGGAGATTTACAAAATAGACTTCATTTTTTTTATTCAATATGACCCGAAATGAGTAACTAAGCCCATAAACTCAGCGGGAAAGTGTTTGCAGACGTCTAGAAAGTCATTTTCCCATAGACACGAAGTCTTCTGGCAATCGCAGCTATCGCCATCTGGTGGCTTTCAGATAGAATGCAGATTTATGGCATTTCCACATTGGCTTGATTTTTCCGACTCCAAAGCTACAGTACTACCATGTTTTATGCTGTCTATGCTGGTGGCATTTAAATGATCCTCCATTGGTAATACAGGACCCAAAGTGTGCAAAGAAAATATCTTTTTTAAAAAAAATAAAAATAAAAAAAATAAAGAAAATATCTGCCATACTAACATACCACCACCACCAGCGGCAGCTGTGGTCACCTGATCTTCTGTTGTCTAAATCTGGTCAGCCTCTGCGAAATGTAGCTTCAGTTTCCTGCTCTCAGTCGGTGTCACTCAGGGATGCTCTTCTGCATACCTTGGTTGTAAAGAATGATTATTTGAGTTACTCTTGCCTCTGACCATTCTCCTCTCACCTCTGGTATCAACAAGATATCTTCGCCCAGAGAACTGATACTCACTGGGTATTTTCTCTTTATCGGACCATTTGCTGTTAACCCTAGAGATGGCTGTGTGGGAAACTCCCAGTAGATCAGCAGTCTATGAAATACTCAGACTGGCTAATCTGGCACCAACAACCAGACTAGTTTCAAAGTCTATTAAATCCCCTTTCTTCCCCCATTCTGATGCTCAATTTAAAAGTGGTCTTTAATGTATAATACTTTATAATACAAAGTGAATAATTTCTGATTTAGGCTTCTTCAACTGATTTTTTTTCCAGTTACCAATAATGCTTTGTCATAAGAAGTCTCAATCTCAAATATGTGGTGAATGTGCTCACCATTCATTCACACACTGTTAGAGATAATAATAGTACTAATAACACTTTGCCAACTGCAAAGATCGGAAGGATGAGTTAAACCATCTCTTGCACATCTGTTTGTGGTCTAAGTATTTATACTGCTGTAGCTTTTTTCATATTATCTCTTAAACTCTTTGCTAAAATCCCAAATGGGCCAATTTTATTCAACCGCTGTCTGCTTTACATTTATCTATAGTTGTCATATTGAGATATTCAGCTCTCCTTTTTTCCCACAACACCCCTCAATACATCCCCACAGCTTGTCCTCGGGCCTTCTGCCCCAAGGGCTCATGGGATACGAATATTCCCTGGGGCTGCTGTTTTCACAGCCTGTGAGAGAAGCACTCGGGAGAGAACAGGAGAGAGGCGGCAGCAGCATTTCTCCGTTTGCTTGATGTCACTATAATGGAAATATGCATAAGTGAGAAAAAGCATAGTGGGCCTTTGGGGCCTGAAAAGTACAAATATTTTAATAACAAACACTTTCACTGTTTGCCTCCTGTAACGGCACCTGGGTATTATTTCACATTGAATGCAGTCAGTCGCTGCTGGATTGTGTATGCATAAAGATATAGATGTTTTCTTCTTTTACTGGAAGTGATTTTCATGCTGTGGAAAGTTTTTCCTGGTGAGATGTCCTTTGGAGAACTGTCATTAATCAAAAGTCAAAGTCACCTCAGATCTCACATTAGAAAAGACCAGTTTAGCTACAGCTGAAATTGCAGCTGACCCCTCTTGCCCTGAGCACTTATTCAAAATCAGCAACACGGCCATAGGGGGCTAAAACAACTAAATTGAGTGAGGTTGCAAGAAGCTAGTAAGAGTACTGAGGGAAAATACCTAATAAAGCACTGCCAGCCGGCGCTCTCAGGGGTTTCTTTGAGCTTTCTAATGTCCTCATGGGTGACTTATAGCTTTGTATATGATATAAATGTAAATGACAAGGGGTTATACTGCAATGAACAATGCAAAAAAAAAAAAAAAAATGAGGGTAGGATTCATGCCAAAACAGTAAACTCTGTCCAGCACAAATACCTGCCTGTGTGGTCAAAAACAGCTGGAAAAACATTCGACATGAACGTGGTGAGTTTGGTAGAAGTGGAGAAATGAACCAAAAACAAACTGTTACAGATAAAATAGAAAAAGTAACCAGTCCTGAAATGTTTCCACCAACAAGTTTAAAACACTGCTCATTTGTTTGTGTTTTATTCAGACAAAATTAGTTTTTGAAACTAGACACATACGATAAATAGACTGTTTAATTCTTAAGATTTTCATGTTTTCCTTTAATTGCTGGACCTCATTTTTTGTTATCCTTTCACTGGAATTGCTGTTATTCCTCCTTCCCGCTCTCACAAGCCAAAAAGAACATTCTCAGATAACTAGAAGCCCTCATAAAAACCAACATTTGTGTCTACAGTCTGTGTATTTTAGATCGGAGAAAGACGAGAAAACACAGAAAAAAGGAGTGGCTGAACAAGTTGGGTTCCCTCCTTGGATTTTCATAATGAGCTGTCAGTCATTTCTCACTGCCCAACAACTTTCATCTGCCCTGATTCCTTCCAACCTCCCTCATTTATCAATCCTTTCTCTCTTCTGCGACGCACTCCTTCGACGCCCAGCGTCGTTTATCACGTCCGGTGGAATAGAGTTTCTCCAGCTGTCAATTTAGGAAATGGAGTGACGAGTGAGACCCCTGGGACCCCTCACTAATCTCGGGCTGCACTGTTACACAAAATGATATACAGTATGTCTCCAGTAGCCGGTTACACTCGCATCCACGTGGACGTCGATAACCTGCTCTCCCCTAAAATTCATCCTGTGCTGTTACAGCTTGCATTTACTCGGAAGTTTAACCCGATAGCTGCTCTACTTTGCTCAGCTGCTCTTCCACCTTGATGGCATTTAATAAAATGCTAGGTGCACCAGGGTTTTAGCGGTCAGCGCAGCTGCTGCTGTCAGAGCCAGCAGTGAGGGATGCCAGTGTCGCACTCTTATGTGTCTCATGGGGAGGAGGTATCACGGTCTGCAAAATGACATACGTGGCGGACGAGCGGTGAACGAGACCTCTGCTCATCACTCTGCTGACCGGTTAAGACGGCAGCTGGGAGTATGCTGCACGTGCTACCTCGTCTGCAAACACATGAACACCTCAGATCCACTGATATCAGAAACCATAGTTTGTTATTTTGGAAAACGTGAGGCAGCGGACTGTGTATATGGGGCCAGTTTGCCTCAAAAACAGGAGCTTGTCTTCATATTTTACATTTTCGATCTGAAATAAACGCTACATCTGCATAAAGTAATTAGCAGCTGCATAACAGGGTGAGGCTGAGTGCAAGAGTCTTCTAATGGCCATAGTATAGCAGTTATTCCATTGGCCGGCCACTTGTAATCACCCTTGTGGTTTAAAAGGTCGAGGGGTCAGAGGTTATGGGAGATAAGGACCCCGGGGAGTGTCATAAAACACTTGCGACACTTCAGCCCTCGTTTGTCTTGCCGGAGCTCGATACCACTCATTCATCTTGTTTAGGAAAGTCTTTTCCTTCAATAGACATCTTGCATCGTAATCCTGCAATGCGACTACAGTCTAAGGCCAGATTTTCATTTTATTTTTAGTATGATGGCCAAATTTAAATCTACAGACGATTTATTTCGAATAGTTCTTTCCCTCCATTTCTTACAGTGAGATACTCACGGTGCTTTCAAAGGAAAACACTTCCTTAGATTGGGTAGTAACAGCGACTGCTCCCCCCCCGTCCACATCTGCATTGTGTTTTTTTTTTTCCTTAAATTTGCCAGCGGAGAAAGGCACAATCAAACGTCACACACAAACCAAATGCGATTCCCTTGCATTAGGCAACTATGTAATCACATTTCCCATGTTGTCTCTTACCTTGAATGCTACATCCTGTTGAAACTGGAGCCAGAATGTAGACGCTGCATCAGGAGGGTCACAGTGCAGCCCGGTGCACAGGCCTCCCTCTGTTAGCTCTGCATACAGAGACGCTCGCTCCCGCTGAGACATCTCATTTAGTGCATCTGCAAACAACATTACAGGTGGAAACACTTTAGGAGATGTCTTGCAAACATTAATCCAATTTGTGTCCAAAGCCATTTCGAATGTGTGTTCGGCTGCACTCATGAAATGAGAGAGATGCAGCCGCGATCAGATGGGCGCAACGCAAACATTTCCAAGGACTTCAGTGGACATACAAAGGATATGTCATCACTAAGAGGATCTGCATTCAGCGAATTGAAGGAAACTGATGGTTTTAAAATGCTGAGAGGCTGATCTAATAATCTTCATATGTGGAAACTAAATGTGGGGTAAAATTCAAAAGCTTCTAGTGCGATTTCAGTGTAAGCAGACAAAAATGATGTTTATTAAATTACAAAGTATCTATTATGTTTTACAAGCTAGTAAGAGAGAAAGAAACGGGGATTGTTCAAAGAGTGTGAACACGGCATGTGCAGAAATCTTAAAATTCAATATTTACAGCAGCAGGCGGCGACACTTTGTGTCACACCTCTTAAAAATTTTGGGATTGCTACTCCTAATTAAATCGATAATAATTTCACATGGCTTCCAAGTCTATGAAGTGATTTTGAAATAGCAGGAAGCTACTTAAATTCAGCACCCAGTTCACATTGGTTTCTATTTAACTTCATGTAGGATAGTTATCAAAATATTAACATTCAGTGATTCATGATGTAAATAAGAGGATGAAAGAGACAACAAGAAATCATCAGGATTTCATCCTGAGATGAAAACACACAAATCCCTCAGTATATGCTGGTTTCATAAATCTACGAATGAGCATTTTTAACAAAACAAGAAATACCGAATGAGAATAATAAGCTTGCAAGCGTATGAATGACTCCGGGAGAAAAAAAGTAAAAATGTAACCAAACTCCAAAAGCAGACATGCATGCAGTGGATGGAGCATGCACATCAGAAATCATAAATAAATAATACTGCCTGTAGTTAAATACTACCCTCTAGTGGGCATTGCAGCATTGCTGGATGCCCAGTTAAGATCCGACCCAAGGAGAGCAAAGGCTGCATTTGTGTTACCTAATCGTATTGTTATTCTAATCTCAAATCCAGAGCAAAACACTGAAACATGAGTATTGTATTCAGATAACTCACATATCAGAAAGGTACAGCAAAGTGTGTCCAAACTTTTGACTGGTACTGCATGTGATTATTCTGAACATGCAAATATACTGAGAATATCAGACACAGGCAAACAGTGTTCAGTATTTTAAAACGATGCATATATTGAAGCATCTAAGTCAAATATTAAATATGAGATGGGAAATTTTCTAACCAGTGAGGCATAAAGTAAAAGTTCATCTGTTCATACAAAACTAAAGAGATTGACTGAGACCGGGGCTGAACATGGAAACAGCCATCTGCAGTCAAAAAAACATCCCCACATTCTAGGCAGTAAATCACATATTTACTTTGGCCTCTACAAATTGTGAATGCATTTTTATTTATTTATATAGTTTTATTATTCATTTATTATAATATTTCATACACTAAACATGTCATCCATTAGCTAGAAAAATACTGAGCAGATTAGTGGCAAATGTTGTAACGCTGCACCTCTGCGCTCTTCTTTTTCCCCACCTCTCACTTCACTGTTACACTTCCTCACTGCAAGCTAAGCTACTGCCAGCGTGAATGACATACGGCACCCAGTCCCCCATCTCCGCCTGCTCTTAGCATTCCCCTTCTTGGTCACGTTCAATTAGCTATCCCCTAAACACTCTTTCTCATTAGTCTACCCATAATCCACTCATCGTGCCTTGATTTGGCAAATAAATCACACTCTGAGTTTTTTCAGACTCTTCCCGTCTTCCTGTCTGTCTCTCCCTCGTTAACCCTGTCCAGAGTTTCTTCGGTGACAGTCTCCACCAGGCCTCCTCATTGGACATGGCAGCCGGCAATTTGCATGCCAGACTATTTCTCTTCATCATTGGGCCTCTTTCTCGGGCTCTCTCCTTCTCCCTCTCTCTCTCTCTTTTCCTATGCTAGAAGAATAGAGAATAACTCAGCAACTGACGGCAGACGGCATGCACGTCCTTGTCCTACAAGGTTACGAATCCATTTCATCTGTGCAAGAGGGGAGTGAATTAAAATAAATGATGGCCGGACATTTATTGCATTCCGGGGTGAAGGAGGGATTGGGGAGGAGAGGCACAAGTTGCGGAGTGAGACTTGCGTCTCATACTGAGCCAGACTGGCAGACAGTTTGATATCGACTGGCATACAGCGTTGGCACAAAGAATGAAGACAATGCGAGGACAATAAAATTATCTGCCACAGAGCCGAGTTTGAATCTGTTTGTCTCTGGGCAGATCAGGCTTCAGTCCGCGCTGAATGCAGCACAGCAACTCATACGTTACCAGCCTCACCAGACCAGCACTCTGCCCATCAGCTCTGCAGGGGGTCAGATCATATTTGGTTACATTTATCTCAAATTCATATACCCAACATGGATCCTCTTCTGTGCATATTCTCTCAAAACAAAAACTCAATTTCTGGGGCAAATACTTTTGTGGTTATTACACACTTAGAACTGAAGACCGCGTCGCAGTGAGATCACGGCAGCAATAAAAAACCTGTGACAAAAGTTCTCGGCTTGATAAACAATCACAGCTAATCAACATTCGAGCTCTGTAACGACAAGTTTCATTACAACAACTTTGTCACCACAATGGCGTCATAAATGTTAAAAGTCTGCCCACATATACACACACACGCATGGGTGCACACACACACACACGCACCATGGCTATTACATGAGTAATAGCCATGGTTTTTCCTCCATAGAAGGTTTTTCTGTGCCCCTCAAAGTGATTTTAAACAAGTTTATTTTAAGTTTATTAATTGCTGTTTTAATGACTCAAGCATGACGAGTTTATCACGTTGATCAAATGCTCAGAAATAACAGGAAAGCGCGGACATTAATCACCGCCTTTACAGCAAGGGGACTGGTCATTCTCGTGTTTGTAGTAGCCCCAAAAGGCCGATTTTGAGTCAGGGAAAACCCAAGTATCTGACCCAGACCACACACACACACACACACACACACACACACACGCAAAGAAAGCAAAAGCAAAATTTTAGATAGTTCACCTGAACTTTTGGAAGTTTTTTTGCTCACAGGTACAGACTTGAGGTTTACCGTACACTTAGTGAGAGAAAGGCAGCATTTTAAAATAAATTTATATTTAAAAAAACAAAACACAACAAAAAATTCATATTTAAACGCAGATAAATTCACAATTTGTTGCTTCAATTTGCGAGAGGAAACGTGAGCCGTGTTCTCTGGATTAGAAACCTGAGTTTACACTTGCACTGTAACACTGCTGCAGTCGCATCGATCACTGATTAAACCTCCTCTGCGACTCTTTTCTCAAATACGAAAATATGGATTCTGAATCAGGGTTTCCTCTGTGTGAAACTTGTTGAATGAGGCATTTTATTATTTAAGAAATAAAAAACTAATGAAATTCACGTGTCAAAGGCAATAATGCAGAAGACTGTAAGTAAATATTTGCTCCAACTCACTGCTGTCAGTGAGAATTTTTAATCATACGGCATCTGCATCCACATACTGACTAGTTATATCTTTAATATGAATGATGACTATTAAGTCGTTGCTGTTGACATCAAGTATATATATTGAATCTTTGTTTGCTCTAACATCGTTTATAACATTTTAAATCTGGGAATCGTTCATTATAAATTCAACACTATGATGGCAGCGCTACTTTATATATGGTTCTGGCCTCAGTATTAATGTTCCAGAAATATATCCTCTGACCCGTAGGATCCGTGTGTGAAGTGGGTTTTTTTCTTCCTCCTGTTGACCACAAAGCCATCATTGAGCCCGGCTCTCTTGACACTCACTGCCCCGTCTCTCTCTGGACACGGAGCCAGTCTCTGAATGCTGACTACTGCTCGCTCCACAACCCTCCTGGACCTTTTCCAGGATGCTCAATTGTAATATAGTTATTTTTAGACAAGCTGACGCAAATACATATTTATAGTTGTTGTTGCAGGTCAGGGGTCTCAATGAACCACAGCGCGGACGGAGCGTATGAAACTGTGTAAGCATGAATATGGCACCAATAACTAATGGGTCCTGAAGTGAGATATTTAAGGCTTGGCGATTTCTCGCACTTTAAAATGGAAAAAAATACGCACGTAAAAATTGTGATCTATGGGACAAAATTAAGGTTGAGTCCATATCTATCAATTCTAATCCTGGTTACCTTCACAATAACGTAAGTGGAGAGTTTCCCGGGGCCTCATGAGGTTCTTCACTGCAATGCTAGATTTTTGCTCACACTTTCCCTAAATGCAGCTTTCTCTTTTTCCCTGACATCTGAATGCCCGACGACAGCCCCGGCTCTGATCACTTTTACATAAAAGCTTTAGTCTCAATGGAGATGTGTGTCACTGGAAATTATTACACTTGTCATTTCAATCCACTTCCTATCAAATTTATAATTTAGAGAGGATATTTCTATGCAAAGCGAGTGGAATGACCTAGACAAAGCCTTGGCCTGGCTGATGAAGGAGTAGCACAGGAGGGGAAAAATTTAAGGCTCAAGGAAATGTGGAAATGCTGAAGAAGCCAAAATGGTGATTGAATGGTAACATTTCCTTGTGGTCTCCCCTCCACCCACAATTTGGACAGAAAATGGGGGAATATTGTGTTTCTGTCATTGTTCGTCTAGCATAACTTTCAGTCTAAATATAGGTTATGTAAGAAAGCCTCAGGCTCCACACACACACACACACACACACACAGAGTGAACTTTTATGTTTCTCCTTCTCTTTTAAAATTCTATAATCAGTGCAGTTACATCTTTATTAAATTACTATTTTTGCTTTATTGTGAACACTGAGATCATATCCAACTCGATATCACGGCAAAGCGTGTAACAGAACCGCCGATCCACTCCAGGAAATCGTGTAGATGTCACGCTTTGCCCGTCCGTGGCGTGAAATGGATACGCAGGCCGAAGATGCAGTAACTTGCAGTCCCGTCAGGGTGTGACATTTTCCTTAAAGCCAACAAGCTAGGCAGGCGGATGATGTAAATTTGGCCCTCATGATCAACAGAAAGCCGGGAGAAAGTTGTTCGCTGGAAATCATATATCGCACCCTGCTGGTCCTGCAAGTTAATGTAACTTTCTGCAAATTCAGCATTCGTGTACATTTCTCGCCTACAAGAGGCAAAGCGTGAAATAGACACGGTGGACAGGCAGCTCTATTACACGCACTGCCGTGATACTGCCCTGTCATATCACTACATGCTGCCAATGCAAACGGAGGAAAAGAAGGACTTTATGTAGCCGTTTAAAAAGCTCGACGCATGATACCAGATCCTAGCTTGAAAATACTGCATGACTGAGGAATACACTACCAAGGCTACTTTTGTGCTTACATTTGACTTATGCTCCGTCAGTACTATTGGACTAATGTTTCAGTCCATTCACACTTTGAATTGGGTAGTGTGTATCATCAGTGACAGTAGCTCATTGGATGGGAAATGCTTTTGTTTGGAATAACAAACTCTGCTGCCTGCAAACTGTAATCCCTCAGCATTAAAAAAAATAAGATTATTGCAAGTTTCCTTAAAATACCACGATATAATTTTGAGGCTGTATTGTCCACCCATAATGGATACCCATTTTGAAACTTGGGCGCTTTTTGGCAATCACCAAAATACCTTTCTTTGCCATCTTTTATACTCCAAATACCACCATCAATTACAAAATTAACATTATCAGGTATAGAGGAAGACTTAAAAATAGTGATTTGAACCATAAATTGTTTAATGAGGTCACAAATCAGGGAAATCCAGCTTGTTTTCTAATGCACTTCTATACAATTTAACTTTCTTTCTAGCAGAAGAGCAACACTCTGAGTCTCTTTGTTTTAAACTTGTCTGATTGTGTAGACATTATTAACACCAATGTGAATTAATGATTAATAAACATAAAAAATGCATGTATATCGTTATAGGTTTTTATAGAGAATAGATGACTCTGAGTAGAATGAAGTACAATTACAACATCTGAAAAAGTCAAACCTTACATGGTCCAATTGATCCACGTGGATCTTCTGTAAAACAAGTTCAAAAGCAAAGTCTGAGCTGGTTTTGTCTCCATTATTCATCACACAAGAGATCGCCGTCAGATTGTGCAGGCGGTCAGACAGCACAGAGAATACAAAGGAGTCAATTTTAATTTCTGAAAGTGATGGTGTAAACCTCCGCCTCTCGGACCACACGCACCCATAATGGATCAGATTCCCCCCCCCAGAACATTTTGTCCTTTGCCTTTCTCGAATTCAGTAAAGAAAAAAAAACATGGCGGACTGTCCAATCAGCTTTTCAAAATCATGTCAATATTCGACTTGAAATAGCTCACAACAATTAGAAGTCTGTAGATGAGTTCGACAGCCAACTGTGGCACATTTTGACCTTCCTACACACCAACCCACCAGGCGTCTGCTAGTCAAGGCTGCACAAATAACTGAGCTACTCAAACACTTGTCATCATCCCTCATCAGCATCTTGATTGTTGAGGAGTACAGATCAGAGGGAATGTCCACATACATCCAGCGGCCTCTGATATGACAGCAAGGGTTTATGGGATAGCAACGTACAAGCCCTGCCCGCTTCACCTTGACCCCGCCACCTTGTTTCCACCACCGCCACTCTTCTCGTCTCAGCCTTTCTAGTCCGACCTCGTCATCCCAGGGCCTCTGGCCTCGCCTCTGACAGCTGAGTTATTACCATAATTACCCAGGAGGCATTGCAGGGAGCGGACACATGGCAGAGGCCGCCCATGTTTAACAGAATATTTGGGTGTTTTATCGGCTTTATCTCAGCCCCTGGGGCAGGTGATAGGAGACCTGGATGATAAGAAAACCACTCATGTGGGAAATGAAGAGGACCATTTCGCAGACTGAACCAAGAAGGGGATGAAATATACTGTTAATACTGCAGCAGTCGGCAGTGCACATTTGTCGTATATTCTCTGAGACAAGGTCTAAATATACTCATATATTAAATGTTGAACAGAAAAAACTTGGTGGCAATAACTAGAGTATCACTTAAAACCTTATATAAATGTATATTAATATACACTCACTAACCACTTTGTCAAGTACACCTGTTCAACTGCTCATCAACGCAAATATCTAATCAGCCAATCACAAGGCAGCAACTCAATGCATTTAGGCATGCAGACATGATCAAGACAACCTGCTGAAGTTCAAACCGAGTGTCAGAATGGGGAGGAAAGGTAATTGAATGTGGCATGGTTGTTGGTGCCAGATGGGCTGGTCTGAGTATTTCAGAAACTGCTGATCTGCTGGGATTTTCCCACACAACCGTCTCTGGGGTTTACAGACCATGGTCTGAAAAAGAGAAAATATTCCGTGGGCAGCAGTTCTCTGGGTGAAAAAGCCTTGTTAATGTCAGAGATGAATGGCTAAACTGTGTTGAGCTGATCGGAAGGCAAGAGTAACTCAAATAACCACTCTTTACAGTCGAGGTATGCAGAAGAGCATCTCTATGGACAACCTGGAAGCAGAGGGCTACAGCTATAGAAGAGCACACCAGGTGCCACTCCTGTCAGCTACAGTAATGAACTGTATTCAAATGCCCTCCACATCCATCCATCCATCCATCCATCCATCCATCCATCCATCCATCCATCCATCCATCCATCCATCCAATTCAATTTTATTTATAGTCACCTTAAGGTGCTTTATATTGTAAGGTAAAGACTCTACAATAATTACAGAGAAAACCCAACAATCAAAACGACCCCCCTATGAGCAAGCACTTGGTGACAGCGTGAAGGAAAAACTCCCTTTTAACTGGAAGAAACCTCCAGCAGAACCAGGCTCAGGGAGGGGCGGTCATTTGTCGTGACCGGTTGGGGCTGAGGGGTGAGACAGGACAAAAGACACATCCATCCATCATATTTCATTTATCTAAAGTCGGGTCACGGTGGAAGAATTAAGGCAATTCTGAAGACAAAAAGGGGGTCCAACCTGGGGCTAGCAAGGGGTACCTAATGTATATACTGTATGCAGTGTATATATTGATTGCTGAATCTGAACTTGATGCAAGAAATATGTTTCAAAAAAGTTTGGACAGGAACAAGAAAGGAAGTGTTAAATGTTCTGTAAGCCAAAAATAAACAAACAAACAAACAAAAAAGGAAATGTGACTTTTTAATGCAAAAATCATCCCAGAGATGTTGAAGCTTGAGATTTGGGCAAACTTCCAACACCTAAAAGTTTAAATGATACTTTTTCTCAGCAGTAAATTGCACAGGATTTGGTGGTTTGCACATGTACAGTATATGATATTAAATGAGTCTGTACACAAAGAATACAGAGCTGTCATGCTCTTCAGGCACAAACATGATAGAAATCACTGCACGGGCTCAGAAACATTTCCTCAAACAATCGTCGGTGGAAACAGATTGTCACTGCATCCACAAATACAAGTCAAAACTCCAGCACACAGACAGACAGACACACATAAACAAAATCCAGAAAGGGCCTTTTTTGGACCTGTGCTCATTTAACTGAGACTAAGGCAAACAGGAAAACTGTCCTGTGGTTGGACAAGCCAAAATTTGAAACACTCTTTGGAAATGATGAATACTGCATTCACCAGCCTGGGGGTGGGGGGTGTACCATACAGCAATGGAATGGGTTTGTATTAGTGTACATCACACACGTGAGCTGCACAAACGTGAAAGCTTCTTGGTGAACCATATCTACTGTACAGGTTTTGCAACACATGCAGCCATCCAGATGTCTACAGGAACTGGTCTCCTCAGTTCCCAAATGTTTACACATCACTGGCAAAGAAGAGGTCATGCAACACAGTTGTAAGAATGTATATATAAAATATGGAGGGAGCCACCATGCTGTCACTCCACATTTTGAACTATCAGGTACCAGCACTGCCAGCCGGTCAAGAGGTCCAGTTTAGTAACTTGAATTAGTGCAGGTGAGGCTTAGCAGAGAGCTGCTGATTACAGCAACCTATGTCAATCAAAGTGGCCACACCCATCATTTTAAGCCTCAACAGAACCAAAATGGATGAATTATAAAATCACACTTGTATAGTTTTTACAAAGTGAGATAAAAACTTTTTGTGCCAGGTCTGCAAACATTCTGATGTAATGTTTAACATTTTAATCTGGGAAGGTATTTGGGGGGGGGGGGGGGGGCACGCTTTTTGAACCAGCCTCAGCCTATCAGGGCAACTGCTGCTCTGTTCACACCTAACCGAAATGTGTTGCTGCCATCAAATTTAAACTAAGTACAGTGCTTAATCAATTTATTAGCCCACCTGTCATAAAAACAACAAAACACAAATATTTTAGAAATCTGTCAAAACTCAATTAAAACTAAAAGTTATATTGTTATTTATTAGGCAAATAAACTGAATTCACATTTTTATACCCAAATTTGAGCCGGCACCTTGGACTTCTCTGAGAAGTCAGAAACTAATCAAGCCTAACACTCAACCACTAAAACAAGATTTTCTGTTCAGGGATGCAACTAAACAACTGTAACTGTAATTTGGCACCTTACGCATACTGTGGGTAAACATTACATCATAAAAAGGGCAGCTGTGGCATAAATCTTGGGTGGTGGTCTAATAAATTTGTTAAGCAAATATTTTACAAGTAAAAGTCTTATTTTCAAGATTTTAGATGTTTTCCTCATTCTATTTTCAAGTAGATAAAAAGCTTAAACCAGGGGTGGCAATTAATTTTCCCAAGAGGCCACATGAGAAACTGGGACTGTTGTGGAGGGCCAGAGAATTGAGCTCAGCTTGGTGCGACCCTCCACAACAGTCCCAGTTTGGGAAAATTAACTGCCCACCCATGGCTTAAATTATCCAGATTTTGTTATGGTAAGGAACTTCCAGTCAGCACGCTGGTTTCCTTCTTACTTAACTGGCATCAGCGCAATTAATGGAGGTTATTTTCATGTGCTCAGTTTGCTTATTTACTTTCAAATCCAATACCAGCTCTTCTTTAAAAACAGCAGCTCAACTTAAACTGAACAAAGGGTCATAAAAAGTTATTTAAGAAAAACAGCACAATTTCCCCCATAGGGACAAAAAAACCTTTGACAATGGCAACTTTAAACACATTTTGAAGGCCAGGTGGATTTTCTTCAGTTACCTAAAACCATTTAAAGTTGCATCTATATGCAACATTATTTAAAAAGCTCTTTTTTACACCATGTCTATACTGCCACATCTAATGAGCCAGGAGGCTATGCATATTCATACTGCCAGAGTGAAAAGTACAGCACATCTTGCCATAGATAGGGCACAGAGGTCACTGGCCTCAGGCCAACAACACACAGACAGACAAAGATTATTACAGTAGGTGCACTTTTACTGGTGTCCATATTTACACTTATAAGATCAGTCAAACTCAAACACTATAGAAATGCACACTTTCACACAAGACTTCACCTGTTCAGGAAGGTCAACACATTAGCAATTCAGTGCATACAGTATTTAAAAATTTTCTGGTCTGATAAAGCTACCCATCAAACATGTCCGAGATGGCACTTAGCCGTGTGTGCCCGTGTCTTATTATGCAGACCCATCTGTGTGGGTTCAAAGGTCATGGCCAGGCCTGGCAGGGGCTACAGGTGAGCAGATGAGAACAGTAGGGGCTCGGTTTAATTTAGCTAAGCACTACAGGATGCAGTGTGCCCCTGTACCTGAGAAGGACAAGTTGAACTTTTCACACTGAGCCTCAGACTCATCATTTCAATGGGTGGAAAGTCGAAGAAAAATGAGTAATCGAGCCCAAAAAAGCTTTTGACGTGGAATCTGTGTTCCTCCGTGGCTGAGTTGTTTTATATTTTGTGCGCGAGTCATTCAGTGACAGACAAGCGCATAAACACACAAAATCTATGTAGACACGGGGCTCTGTCACCAAGTCGCCGTCCTTTATACCTCCCTTTCTTTCTTTCATTTTTTTCTTTCCTTCTTTGTCCCTGTCTGGCTCACAGAACCACAAAATACACACAGATGTATTGAAAGGAGTGTGTGTGTGTGTGTGTGTGTGTGTGTGTGTGTGTGTGTGTGTGTGGGTGGTTT
>JAVDPK010001061.1:376687-395385 GCA_034780415.1 Cichlasoma orientale | reverse complement strand
TGTGTGTGTGTGTGTGTGTGTGTGTGTGTGTGTGTGTGTGTGTGTGTGTGTGTGTGTGTGTGTGTGTGTGTTTGGAGAGCTTTATGGTGATGCTCCTTAAGAGAGCTTTCCTTTTGATTATTTGTTTATGACCTTATGATATAGACCTCAAATCCATTACAGAGTCCCTACTCACAGACTTCAGGAGCCTATTCCAGTTTGTGGGGTACACCTGGGCTAGAGAGACAGAAAACCACACCTACAGGCAATTAAGAATCACCAGTGAACATATCATGCATGTCTTTGCACTGTGGGAGGAAGCGGCATCTGGCAAATCCATGCAGCCACAGGGAGAGCATGCAGAGGGCACACAGAGAAACCTCAGGCAGGGTGAACCTATTGCACCTATACCATCATTGTTATCTTTAAAAAGGTAGAATTTTCATGTTTTCTTTTTGTAGGAGCTTCCATAAGGGTTTTTCAGGTACTTACTGAAAATCTAAACAAATCCTTGTGTGAGAGCTGTTTGGAGTGCGGTCTGCTGTCTGTTGTTATATCTGCACTTTAAAATGAGGCCACTAAATGTAGATTTAGTTCTGGGTAAGAATTACTGTCACCGCACAACAGCAGATATTGTTTGTTATGCAGCATCACCTGCTGGCTTAATGGAGAACTGCCAAAGGATGAATAAGAGCAGGAGAATTACACAACAGGGCTTCAGTGCTATCAAAACAGAGAAAGGTTCTGTATATGCTGCAGTTCATCTACTGAGAGGAAATTCAAAGAAAAAGGTGCATTCGCTGAGATCCACTTGAACATTACTGACGCCAACAAAGAGCACAAAAAGGAACAGAGAAAAGTGAAAAATGCCTCAGTGTTTGGTCACAAATATCTCACATTCTTCCCCAAAGTCGTTTTCAAAGTTCCTCAGATAAACATGATTCCTGTGCATGCATTGAGGGCTGTGGGAAAGCGGCTGAGGGAAACCAGAGACCTGGGCGTCGCTCTTAAAATAGTCTGACAATAGCTATAGAAAAATTGCATTCCCTGTTCTTTTTTGGATCATACAAAAAACCCCAAACACCATCATTTTAGTTCATTTTGGGTTTGGATTGCTCGTGTACTGCTCCAGAAATTAAGCTATGGATGGAGGCGATTCAGCCAGAGTTTGGGCTGATTTTACTGGAATACAACATTCAAGGATATATATGCAAGTACAGAGGCTCTTGGCTATTAACAAACAAAAAAAGCTCCACCACAGTGGAGCTATATCACAACTGATATTTTAATAAGTTTTTGGGCTAATGATTTAAACAATATTTTGGTTTAACTGTGCTTCAGGGATACTTGGTATTTCTAAATAGTCAAAGAATCACTACAAGTTAGAGTTATTACACACTGTGCGTGACCCACATTGTTCTGTGAAGATATTTGACTGTGACAGATGAAAACAGCAGGCAGCAAGTGGGTGCATGAGGTTACCAGCTAACCTGCTTTAACTATATATCTAAATATATCTCCAATAATATTCCCCAGCAAAACAAAGCAATAAATTTGAATATGATACACTTATACACCTGGACTTACTCTGAATGCCAAATATGTGCCATGTTTGGACATTGTATGGAATTATTCTTGCTATGCAAACTGGTAGGCAAAATAAACATGGTGAAATGCCATGTTTGGGTAAGGGGCCTCCAGTGTCTGACTGAGCTTTGACCTAAAATAGGTCTGAGAAATGTGAATATGCTCTATGAATAGAGATAAAACAGGCTGAGGAGGGGGGAAAAAAACTGTAAAGATAAAATAACTTACAGGCCTCCGAGGCCTTCAGACATCCGCACGGAAAAAAATAAATTTTGTGTGGATGGCGGTTTGCAGAGGGCATGGGAAAATCTGCGCTGACAGCGAGGAAACTTTGGTTCTTTTGAACAGTAATGTAAACATGTTGCTTGAAAGTGACGTTTGAAAGGATCTGTGTAATCTGAGAGCAACAACATCTTGGACAACAACAGCTGTCCTGTTTTGTGTGGGTCTTTGTGGGAAAAAGCCAACATCAGGCAACAAGAGCAGACAAAATACCCAACTGTGAATGAGCAGTGCTCATCTTTATGGATTTTTGATGCGCAAACATTGTGACCCCGTTTATTGCCATTGTTAAAGTTGCTACCACAACTTTCCTCTGATGCGAAGAGATAACACCAAGCTTTTATATCTGGAGAAGAAAAAACTTCCACACAAATTTACATCCTTTCAAAATTAAGGCTTTTAGCAATTTGATGGAGAAACGAAATTGGCAACTGCAAGTGCCACAACTTGCCACTAGGTGGTGTACGACCCAGGCCATAAGACAACAGACCATTAGAAGATGCATCATCTGAGATTTCGGTAAGGTTATAATGTACAGCGACATATAAGTATAAACATACACATGCGAACACAGACTCACATACACGGGAACCACAAGTCCAGACCTGAAATCTACTTCATATACCTCAGTAAACAAATGTGGGCTGAAGCTTTCAATAAATAAATAAATAAATAAAAAGTGCTCCTTCTGTATGATAGACCTGCCCATGAAACAGCTGTCTTTTTATGAACTTGTTTATTATGTCAAAGTTGATGACTGGCGCGTTGCATTCACTGCCCGGTTACGTTTTGAGCACTCCCGGCGACCTGCGGTCCCTCCTCCATCAAAACGTCAGAAACGAGCCCTATAAAACTCACGTTAGGCCATACCGAGCGCTCAGAGTCGCATAAACCTCGTTAACGGGACAACCTGCGGTCTGCCTCCTCTGAGACAATAAGGCGGCTCTGCGTTTAAATGATACAGACACTACTAAAGGAGTAGGATGCCAAGCTGCGGGATAAATCTGCTGGAGTGAGCACAACTATGCAAAAGACAAGATCGCTTGTTTCTACGGATCAATTTCATATATGTGGGAGAACGTCTTTTTCGGGACTTTGAAT
Source organism: Cichlasoma orientale (assembly GCA_034780415.1). Taxonomy (NCBI): domain Eukaryota; kingdom Metazoa; phylum Chordata; class Actinopteri; order Cichliformes; family Cichlidae; genus Cichlasoma; species Cichlasoma orientale. The sequence continues at coordinate 392,436 of JAVDPK010001061.1, read as the reverse complement.
TGAGTTGTGTCTAATGGGCGAACACAAATTTGGATTTCCGCTGACAAAGGGGGCAAGAAAACGAATTAAGCGAGGAGTTTTTAACCATTAGTTTTCAAGGAAGTTCAAAGAAGCATAAGAAGAATCATAGGTCACAGGACTGTGATTTGACGGATAGTTGTCTAGGACCTTGATAGTCCTCTACACATTTCACCAACCGAGCGAACAAATGCAGAGAGAAAGATGCATTTGGGTAAGGCTTTACTGTTTGTCCTCCTCCTCAACTGCGCAACTTTGAGCTCATCCCTGTCAACTTGTGCCACTGTGGATATTGACCATGTGAAAAGGAAGCGGGTCGAGGCGATACGGGGTCAAATTTTGAGCAAACTCCGACTGACTAGTCCTCCAAACTCCCTTGGACCGACTAAAATCCCCTATCAACTCCAAGCGTTGTACAACAGCACCAAGGAGCTACTGGAGGAGTTGGGGAGGGATCGGCAGCAAAGTTGCGGTCCAGACAACACAGAGACAGAGTACTATGCCAAAGAGATATACAAATTCATCATGAGCAACGGACCGCAGGAGAACAGTAAGTATCGCACTTTTTCAGGCAGCCAAGCTGCTTTTTTCTCCTCTTTATGCCAGCCACCAACGTGTCCATAATGCGTAATTACGCATCAAACGAAGAGTGTACGCCTTTCCAACTGCGATTAGCATCTTTCAGTTTTATGACTGTTGATTTACCAAATTATTGTTTTAATGCATTTAATCCTTTTGAAACTAAAAATTCTGAACTGAATGCTCAGTTATTCCAAATGTTTAACCAGACACAAGCTCGTCCCTATGTTTCCTCATTTTCTTCTCTGAATTCTTTGGATTTTTGTAAAACAGAAAGCAGCGCACTTAGAAGGTGTGCTTTATTTCTTTTGTGCTCGCCAACCTGTTTTATGTCTGAACCTGTGTTCCAGGAAGGCCACTCTCCTCCCACTCCTGACTCCACTCTTCTTCGTCTTGTTTTTTCCCCCCTCTATGGTTCATGTCTCCCATCCCAGATGTTCTCATTTCCTTTCCAGTCAGGTTCAAATGAGAGGGACATCTGCACAGGCGGATGGGGATGCCTATAGAAGAAGGAGTTGGAAAAGTTATCAAAACTGAGCAGGAAAAGCTAGACAGTAGGACCTCCCCATTAGCTGGGATAGAAAGACTCCTTTCTACTGTGGAGTCTTTCTGTATGGGAGGAGTTGGGTCCCCTGAAGCCCTCATGTTGGTACCACCCACTTGCCTGTTGAGATGGAGCTCAGAGTGACCCCAGTGCCTGCCTTGGCTAGTTAATTAGGCTCATGGGTGGCCCATTAGAATGAGATCACATACTGCGGAGCTCAGGTTTAACTCTGCTAAACTGAGTGTGAGGCTGAGCCTTAAACCTGTTTGAGTCTATGGACTATGCCCCCATTTCATGCTGCCAGCAGGTATAGCTGACAACTCACTGCTTGGTTTAAAATTAGCTGAATTTTATATGTGAAATATTTGTTAAAATAACATTTAAAGGCTGCTCATGCTCACTTTGACTTTCTCCTCTATAGAATTAAAAGCTGTGATCCGTAATTGGAAAACCTGTGCTAGAGGGACATGTGTCAGCACTTGAAGGAGATTCAAGTGGCATGTGGTCCGACTGAGTCTGGATTACCGAGAGAGCAGAATAGGATAACTGCTGTGCGTGTGTGAGAGGCGAAGCGGGCCTCATGGTCTAGAGCAAAGCCAAGACCATTGCATCACAGTCCCTTTGAAATCAACAGGTGTTTCTCAAAAGACCGATTTTCCCTCAGCGATGTTCTGTTTTGAATCTCACAAAATGGTTTTGACAAAAACACCCGGCAGTAGGTGCCTCGACGTGGTGGACTCACTGCTGGGCCTGAGGTATGACTGATTTATATATGGTTCAGTGTTCATTGGTATTTAAAGAGACTAACAAAAGCTGATGAATGACTAAACCTTAAATACCAGGAGAGAGAGACCGGGCCGGCTGTCGCAGTGCACGTGCAGCTTTGTGTAGACTATTGTTTCTTGTATTGTTATCTTCTGTCATTATCTGAAAAGCAAATGGAAAATGCAAATGAAAAGTAACATAAACAGTAGAAGAGCTCGACCGACACATATACACAACTACACGTGTGTCCTGCTCAGTATTGCGTAATAAAAATGTCCGCAAACTGATATATTTTTGAACTTTGTCAATTCTTACACTGTGCCAGAGTGTTTTAATGTGTCCAGTGTGAGCTCATACTTAGAAATATGCATGCTGTCAGTGCGCTGTATATCCACATGCATTCATTCAGCCCCTAAACTGAGAGTGGTTAATGTGATTTTCATACGGTGGAGGAGGAAAGATGATGATTCAGATTTGTTGAGCTCAACTTTTATTTAAGTCTAGCAGGAAAAAAGAGATAAAAAGAATACAAAGGGATGAAAATATTTATATTTTCTGCATCTTTATCCTGTTTACCTTTTCATACGAGAAAACAGGTTCTAAAAGTTTCTCATCGTTTCCCTTTGAAACTCGAAGCATGCTGTGTAAGTATTGCTCAAGCTCACCGCTGCTGTAGTAGTGTTCATCAACAGCTCACGCAACTCAGAAACTGCAGTTTGTTTTAAATGTACTTGAAATGTATGTAACAGATGGGCACTAATCTAAAGCTTCTTTAAAATACGTTTTCAAATGGTGTGTCACACCTCTCTCCAACCAATCCTTCAAAATAAACCTCAAAATACATCAGTTTTCCTTGCCGTCCAGATCGGCACATACAGTTGAAGCATTTTGTGATCTGGCACGCCGGATATCCTTTACAAAGCAGCCCTGATCTTTTCTTTGTGAGGTTATAAAGCTGTAATTAAAGTTAGGATAGCTTTAGGTGCCGGTACAACTTTGGGAAGGCTTTATTGAAAGAGCGTTTTGTGTAATGTTGGGTAATTTAGGTTTATTGAAACATTGTGACCTGTCTTAAAGTGACTAGAATACTTTATAGCTGTTAGCGAAGCTTTGTTGTTGTGGTAACAACATTAGCTGCCCACTCGCTGGTTTCTCCCACTAGCTGCGGTCCACAGACGAGAATAAAAATCACTTTTGTGGCTACTGGGAATTTTTTATGAATATAAAGACTGCATGAATTTGATCCATTGTATTAACAGTTTTACAGATGTCTCTTTTGATAATGGTGGTCTATGGGGAAAAAAATGCTTTCTGGGCCACAGGGACTGTTTTCAATTCAAATGCAAATGGGTACTTGGAAAGCATAGCAGCAAGGCTGAGTGGTGGTGCTGTATCCGGCTCTGTTAATGCATTCATTATCTATACCTCCCAAATGTCTACCTCAACAGATTTTTTTTTTTTTGCCTTTCTAATGTCACATGATATGTTTGTATCCAATTACACTCAAGACATCTGTGTTATCTAAACTTGACTGCACCTTAGGAGCCACTTTCATTCATTAACTGTGGCCAGAAACAATATACTGCATGCAAAAACCTTCAGCCAGGGGTTCACATGCAGATTTTATTATCATTCCATAATAGGCACATGCTCATGAATGACATCAAGTATTACCACATGCCAAGAAAACTGCACCGAGCTGCCAACTTTAACTTCTTACCTTTTGAGAATGAAATGACTGTGTGACTTTTTTTTCTTGCTGGTATTCAAACTTACTGCATACCAACAAGTGATGTCAAGATTCTCACTTAACTTGCAGCGAGAAAGTAGAAACGCAAGTTTCACAAAATATCAAACTGCGCCTTTAAGACAGTAAGCTGTCAACAAAGCTTACTGTCTTACTGTAAGACAGCTTCCACATATTTAAAAAAAGCAAAAAAAAAAAAAAAAACAGCCCTCATGGTGCTGCCTGCATGAGGTATAACAGGGCATGAAGGCTGGCTTTGTGGAATGAAAATTTGACTCTGGGCCAGCGGCATCACTGTCTGTACCTTGTTTAATACGGGGAAACATACATTCAATTTTTGATGGGTTTCGAAGGTAAATTAATGACCTTTGAATGACCTTAAGAAAACTCTGTGAACCAGCTCGAGGCCATGACAGGTATAAATGAAGCAGAAGGCTGCCACAAGACTGACAAATTACTGTGTTGAGAGTGTGGACAACAAACATCGGAAAGATTTCCTTTTATAGCATGGCACTTATACGGAGTCTGGCATGTGTCAAAGACTGAGGCTGGGCAGTGGAGAAGTCATCATGGTCAGAAAGGGTTCAGGTCCAAAAAGTTGTCAGTGGGACTGAGGATAGCAGGGTTTCTGATACCAGACAGGTGATGTCATACTTAGCTCAAAAATGCTATTTCAATGACAACATTTTCATTTCCACCAAATATAGACAAAACGTGTTGCAGAAACACTGCCAAACTGTGATAAAGTGGGCAGTAACGCCAGTCACTCACTGTGGTTTGATAAACGCAGTGCCAGAGTCAGTATGGCCACATTTTAACTGTAAACAGTTACCTATACGAGGTCCATCTCTTTATGGAAATAAAACACCAAGCATGCTCGCTCACAAAACATTTATTTTATTCTATTTGTTCCAGATGATCTGTCATACTGCCCAAAGGTTACTTCTAAGGTTTTCCGTTTCAACGTCACCCCAATGGAAAGGAACGCAACCAACCTGTTCAGAGCAGAATTCCGGGCGCTGAGAGTTCCAAATTCAACTGCCAAGAGGAATGAACAGCGGATTGAGCTCTACCAGGTGCGTAAAGGTACCGTTTCCTTGTCCTTCTACCTAGATTAAAGATTAAAGGCAGAGTTCAGATCTTTTTCTTGGATGTAATCTTTGTACACAACAATATTACCACTACAGTTCTGATCTGTCAGTTAGTTCTATCATTATCTCAGGCCCTAATTACCAAAAAACAGACAATTATGAGTTGATTGCAGTTAAGGACACAGGGAACAGAAAGACGAATGATTAAAAATGACTTTATTTTTACCACACAAAATACTGCATACAACACTAACTCTGTGCCCTCCTGACACTGAGCTATGATACAAGATTAAATGAGAAATCTGACCATCAAAGCCTCGTCCACACAGGACGCGACCAGCAGCGATGTGACAACCAGAGACCACAGAAAGTTAATGGCATTCAGTGATGCTGGTCCTAAGTTGAACTTTCCTTTTTTACTTCGAGGTGAGCGATTGAAGCGATAACCATGAGAGCGCTGAATACCAGCCACAGACATATGACAGGGCAGTAAATACATTAAGGATTACCTAGGCAACCGCAGACTGGAATGTCCACTAGTGACCAACCATCAGCGACCAAGCGATGTGCAATGAGCAAACGGCTTCCTCTGTGGACGGGGCTTAAGACAGCACAGACTGATACAATGTGGCTGACTGAAGAACTGCTTCGGATAGTCAGTCATTAGTGAAATGCTACATTAGCTTGTGTTAAAGCAACTAAAGAGGAAATTGTGATTATAGACAAAATTTAAATATCTTTGCGAAACTGACCCCAGGTCATCAGCTACATTTGCAACTGAAGTCTAAAGCAGTAACTTCCTTTAAAATGCGGACACAGACACTGTGACTTTGACCGCTGTTTGCATCTTTTCTCCAGGGTGTATGCGGTGCTCTGGAGTTGGCTTTGTAAGCTTTAGGTGTAAATAAATTATTTCATTTAAAATCCAGGCTTTTATTTTCAGAAGAATAGTTCTACCCAACCCACAGACAAAAACACACTTCCAGATTCAGATTCAGCTTTATTGTCACGTCACAGATTTACAAGAGTAAAATGTGGGTGAAAAACGTTTTGTTGCAGAGCTCCAGATTAACAGACACACAATGATACACCATATTTTAGATGCAAAAATAATAGCGCACATGTCTGGCAATTGAACAGTAATAAAAAATAATAAATAAATAGGTCATGATTTCTTCAGCAAGCTAATAGCGGTTGGAAAATAGCTCGTTTGGATCCTGCTTGCATTACAGAGGATGCATTTATAGTGTTTTCCAGCCAAAAAGCCAAATTCCACAGAAAACCCAGGACCTGGGGCGACCTTGCCAAAAGTTAAGTAAATAATAACAGAAAAAAATAAAATGCAAATGTTTAGGTCTATATTAATATACTGAATAAACTCTCTCACCTCACATTATTCAATATGATTCAAAACCTTTACTGAATAATTTGAAGAAGAACAAGTTAAATTTTTTTCAAGCATCCTTTTCCTCTGTTCTACCCTGATTTTTTGAAGCTCTTTACAGTTTTGAGAGAAAATATTTTAGAGGAACTATTTATTATTGCTTTGCAGATTGTGAGGACAAATGAACACATTAGAAAACAACGCTTCATCGGCGCTAAGAACGTGCTGACCAAAGGTACTGCAGAATGGATTTCCTTTGATGTGACCGAAACAGTGCGGGAATGGCTAATGAACAGAGGTGAGCTCAGGTCTCCTCATGCCAGAATTGTTATCTTTAGGAATGATAAAGGATTATCATTAAGGTTAATTAAAGCTTGCATGTATATATACATATATATACATACATATATATATATATACACATAAGTTATCCTGCTGTATCTGGACTGAGAAACATAAATGTAAATTTTTTTTTTAAATGCAAGTTGTTGACAAACTTCCTCTCCATATTTATTTGCCATTAGCATCTAATCGGGGTTTGGAAATCAGTGTCCACTGTCCATGCCACACCTTAAACCCAAACGGTGACATCATTGACCATGAAAACGAGGTCCTGGAGGTCAAGTTTAAAGGTGAGCTGCAGTGACATTATGTTTTTTATACAAGGTGTTAGTCGTCCGACAGCTGAGAGTTTCTGCTGTCGCCATCTTGGCTGCCAAAGAAAACAGATGTGATGAGGAAGGGCAGTTCTGGCTGTGAAACCGTACGCTCATTGGCTAGACAGAAAGCAAGTTTAAGGCACTTCCTCATTGGCTTAATTTTCAGACCTGGAAGCTGTGTTCATGATCTTAAGCTGTCTATGATTTCTTACCATCCCTGCAATACATTTACATGGTATAATTTCATCTTCATATTAACCAAATCACATCTTAACTGTGGGAAATATTCCCAGATTACTAGCATGTAGTTGTCATTTATACACAGTTTGGTATAAGATGGTTCTATTTGAGGAAGTGTGATGGATTTTTTTTTTATAGTTGTACAAAGTGCGCGCTCAGACGGAGGCAGGTTATGAAAGAAAATTGCCACAGTTTTAAATAGTTATTCACAGTGCACTTGGATCATGTTTATAATCAAGGTATTGATGAAGATGAGGAGCACAGTCGCTTGGATCTGGATCACTTGAAGAGGAAAACAGAACCGAATCTCCCTCATCTCATCCTCATGATGATCCCGCCCCACCGCCTGGACATTCAGTCCACACGGCGACGCAAGAGAGCGCTGGACACGAACTACTGCTTCTCGTAAGGGGATGAGTGCCAACATTAGCTAGTCCTTGTGAAAGTGTTTTTTCTTAGTGCTGCTAAGCTTTAATGGCACATTTGCAGAAGCTTAAATATTTAATACAACAATTGAATAAATGTTCCGTTACAAACATTTCTTGACACTGACTATATCACTGTTGTTCATCCCCGTCACAGAAACACGGAGGAGAGCTGCTGTGTTCGCCGGCTCCACATCGATTTCCGGCGTGACTTGGACTGGAAGTGGATTCACGAGCCCAGTGGTTACGATGCCAACTACTGCTCTGGGCCCTGCCCTTACCTGAGGAGCTCAGACACAACGCACAGCTCGGTAGGTGGGATTCTGCAGAGAGCGTTTGCGAGGAGCTTTGCACAGTAAAATTTACAGCAGTGGAAACAAAAATAAGACAAGGTAGATCGCAGATTGTAGAAAATTTATAAGGGAAAGAAAATAGTAAATGTTAGTGTTATATATGCAAAACATTAACATTTAAATTTTTTTATTGCGTGTATAATCATACTATGATTTAATAATGACAATGATGCTTTTCCTATTTTTCATAAAACACAATTAAAATAATTAAGTATGACTCAACTAAATATTACCTTTATATTACCTTTTTTTTTCTATTTTCTCTCCATATGAGCACCGACACTAGCATGGCACATTGTCCTTTACCCTCAGTGTTCACTATGTAAAGGTAGAGCTGATGACAAATCCTCCTTGATCTGTTTATAAAATTCACAATATTATTAATATGTAATATTATGACATTTGACATTTATGTGAAATTCACCCTTGATTCATTCAAATGTTTTAGTCACTGAGCCCTCAATCTTACATGGTATATATTATATTACAATATAAAACGTTTTGATAGGCAGCCAGCATTTTGTAGAGATTAATCTTCCAGAAAGTGTGAAAAAGACAATTGTTGATTTGATCACAAATAAATATATCTGACAAATTCTTAAAGCTATCACTCAGTATTTACAGACAGATCAGTCACAGGGTCTAGATATTACACTCATTTAAACCAAGGTGATTCTAGCGGTGACTCACTTTGCCTTTGCATCTCCAGGCAGCTGTTTTGTGTTAACAAGACTGAGTCCTGTAGTTAAACATGAGGGAACCTCTGTAGTACCAGGTTGGACCCCCTTTTTGATTCACCAAGGTGCTGCAAACATTCCTCACAGTTTTTGGTTCATATTGACATGATAGTGTCACACAGTTGCTGCAGATTTGTCAGTTGCACATCCATGATGCAAATCTTCTATTCCACCACATCCCAAAATGGGCTCACCCCATGGTGAGCCCATGCAAACTGTAACCTCAGTTTCCTTAGCTGACAGGAGTGACACCCGGTGTGGTCTTCTGCTGTTGTAGAGCATCTGTTTCAAGGTTTGACATGTTGAGTGTTCAGAGGTGCTCTTCTGCATACCTTGGTTGTAATGAGTGGTTATTGTTGCCTTCCTATCAGCAAAAACCAGTCTGGCTTGTTGCCTTGCCTATGCATAAAACATGTCCCTAGCTTCTGGGTTGGAAGAATCAGGTCAATTCGGAAGTGCTGTAAACCAGCATTCTATATGAAGGCCACCAGATGGCGATAGCTGTGATTGCAAAAAGACTTCTGGTCCTGCAAAAGTCTTGGGAAAACGGCTTTCTGTCCTAACTTCTGTAATCAATTTCCTGCTGAGTTTATGGGCTCAGTCACTCCTTTTAGTTCATATTGAATAAAAAATGTAAGAATTTTTTTTCAAACCTGGGTCATTGCATGTTTCATAGAACCATATCTGTGGTACTCAGCTCATTGGCTCACGAGCTGTCAATCACAAATCTTTAGCCAATGAACGTACAGTTCCACAGTCAGACCTGCCCATCCTCCTCATGCCCACTTGTTTTGCAACCAAAGTGGTGACTTTGAAGATGCTCACCTTGAGACTTCAAACTGGGCCTTCATAAACCAGCGGGTGATTTCACAGTAGTTACATCCATATTTTATAATGTCCATATTTTATACTGTATTTTATTCTTTATACTTGTAATTTTTGCCCAAGAGAACTGCTGCTAACCAGATATTATCTCTTTTTCACAATATTCTCTGTAAACCCCAAAGATTGTTCTGTGGGAAAATCCCAGTAGATCAGCAGTTTCTGAAATACTCATACCAGCCCATCTGGCACCAAGAACCATGCCACGTTCAGAGTCACTTAAATCACTTTTCTTCCCCATTCTGATGCTCGGTTTGAACTTCAGCAGGTCGTCTTGACCGTGCTTACGTGCCTAAATGCACTGAGTTGCCACCATGTGATTGGCTGATTAGATATTGCCATCAATGAGCAGTTGAACACCTAATGAAGTGGTCGAGGAGTGTTTGTTTCTCTAGTTTGGCTGTTAAAGGCCAGATGTCTGGTAGGAGTGTTATCGATTTCTCTCATGGATTTGCGTGCCATGTCTCTGCCTCCCTGTATAAAATAGCCATCAAATTACCAGGACTTAAGCTGTCACCAGGGACACAGATAATTAAGTTCACAAAGCACATGTAAATTATGTAATTACTTATCATTTTAATCTCTCCCCTTTGCTTTTCAATAGCTGCTGAGCCTCTACAACACTCTGAATCCGGAGGCATCCGCCTCCCCCTGCTGTGTTCCTCAAGACCTGGAACCCCTCACTATACTCTACTACTCTGGACGGACACCTAAAGTGGAGCAGCTCTCCAACATGATTGTCAAGTCTTGCAAGTGTAGCTGAGAGGACATGAATGTGAGGCAGTGTGGCAGGATTTTACTCGGTACAGACCAAACCCGTGCATGACTTTTGGACTTTTAGCTGTGACAAATACTTAAACTGTGGCCTCACGGCTTAGATTTGAAGACCACTCTGGAGGTCGCACATTTTTAAGGATGCAGATTTTGTCAAAAAAAAAAAAAAAACACAACAAAAAAACTTGATATCCTCATTTTTCCTGTTTCTCCCGATTCATTCTGGTTGACATCTTCAGTAGTTTAATTTGAATCTCGAGCCAAATTCAACCCAAACTGAAGAAGTAGTCCCAAAAAAATAAATGACCTTAAAATATTCCCATCTATATTTGTGAGGATAGACAACATACTTCAGAAGCTAGATTGCCGAGAGCAAGTATTTGTGACAAAATGAAAAAAGAAGAAGAAGAAGAAGAAACTACAGCTGCTTTATTGACAATTACTCAAAGAGACTTGTGTTGCAGTATTTCTGTGTAAATCTTTCTTGACTCTAGCCTTGATTTTACATTGTTAGTCGTCACAAATATAGACAGGCCTCTTCTGTCAGGCTGGATTTTTCCTTGAACTTTCCTTAAATTCCCTTTACTTCAAACAGTGGGCATTATCTTCAAACACAAAAGGAGAAAGGACAGACTTGCTGCTGTATCCAAAGCCATAGCTGTGGTCAGGAAAAAGGAGAGCTGAGAGAGAATGCCTGCTGGATTTGCAATGGAAAGTCAATGAACAAAGAAGGTTGAGCCAAGCTTTTTCTTTTTTTGGCCAGCCAGCAGCAATGAACTCTTTTTTTTTTTTTTTTTTTTTTTTTTTGTTGGTGAATCTATTAAAACGAATGGAAGAAGAAGAAGAAGAAGAAGAAGAGGGGACCTGTATGGAAGGGAAGAACTGTGATGGAAACTAGCCACGAGCACACTGCCATTCACTGGAAGTTTTCATCCTTAACAGGTTCAAATTATTTTTGGGACATCAAAGAATATACTGGAAGGGAACAAGTGTTATGCAACAGGTTTTTATGAGACTTCTTTTACATTAATAGCAGATTTAGTCTGTTATGCAACTTGTCATATAGTGATTGTTTCACTATAACTGGGAAGAAATTTGACGTGTAACAATTTTATATTAAACTGTGGGTACTGTTACATTTCCTTTGTGATTTAGAAAGAATATGCAACATTATTGTCCATATACAGATTTAACCTGTTATATAGGATCCCCTTATTTGTCCAACTAAAGGCCATTTTTGGTGCAGCTGTTTTTTTTCCTCCTTCTCTTGTCTCCTATTCACTCACCTGTCACCTTTCACTCCAGCCAGCTGACAAGGAGTTTACATGTGCAGTCGGGGCTTCCCAAAACACTGCAGTCTTTCATTCCCTTTGCTCTGTCTCTGTTTGTTTTGGTGCTCTTTTACAGTGTGAAGTTCTAATGGAACAGAAATGAAGAGGGAGTGAGGGAAAAGTTATAACATGACAGTGGCTGGATGTACAGTTAGACCTCATTTTCTCCGAGTCATTGGAACATTTCTGAATCCCTGTACTGTCTGACATTTGCCCAATCAGAGTCATCTAGCCTTTAGGTGACGTTTAGATCATGTTTTTTTTTTTTTTTGCAGTAATGTTGTTTGATAAAATGATTGTTATTAAAAAGACATCATGCAAAAGTCTACGAGCCCCTTTTTAAACCGTAATGATCAAATGTAACAGATCTGCGAAAACATTTAACTCCGAATTAGGAAATGATGAATGTATCCACTGGTCTTGTCTGCCTTATTGAAATGTCATTTAAAATGCTATTTTCACATAATGTTTTGGTTCCATACAAACATCATTTTTCTTACTTGAATCTCACCAGCCCCACCTGTTTCCTGCAGGCGCATGCACAGCCTTGTTTTTTTTTTTTTTTTTTTAACCAGAGTGATAAATTCAACTTTCTCAGGGGTTACTGCTTAACAGCTTTCCCAGGCAAAAAGCAATTACTCTTATTTTAAGAGCATATTACTGCGCAGACATCTCTTTATTTCCTTATTTTTCATAAAATGGTTAGCATAAATCACCCAAAAACCTGAAAAAAAAGGCATTTCACATTCAGTACCGCTTCCTACCCAGGTACGTATTCTCCAGTTTGATAGCTGCTTTCAGTGGTGGAGCCAGACAGTTTTTATAGGGGTGGCTAGGCTGATGGCATTACTTACAGTACTGTGCAAATGTTTTGAACCACCTCTCATTTCTTTGTAGTTTACTTGGAAAATTGGGGGAAAGTGTGGCGATTTATTGAAACACATGCAAACATAAATGGAAATACAGAATATAAGGCAAAAACAGAGTTTGTACAATTCTAACATGCTTGAAAGTCAATATTTGGTATGACCCCCTTTATTCTTCAACGCAGCCTGAACTTTCTTGTCATTTCTTTAAGGAGTCTTAAGGAAAATTTCTCCAGGCTTCTTGAAGGACATTCAAAGCTCTTCTTTGGATGTTTCTGCCTTTTGTCCTGTTCTCTGTCAGGATGATCCCACACTGCTTCAGTTGAGGTTCGGCCTCTGGGGAGGCCAATCCATGACTTATAGTGTCCCACTATGTGTTTTTCTATACAGGTAATGAAGCTGTTACCAATCAGAAAATTTCCAGATGATATGGTGGATTAAAATCTGATGGTGCATTTCTGCATTCATAATTCCATCAATTTTGATAAGATCTCCAACACCACTGGCTGAAATGCAGCCACAAACCCTAACAATACATCGTGCTTCACAGATGGCTGTAGACACTCACTGTTGTACCTCTCTCCTGACCTGCTCTGTATATACTGATGACAATTTGAGCAAAAAAATTAATAAATATATTCAGTGTACCCTGCCTCTCGCCATATGTCAGCTGGGATAGACTCCAGACCCTGAAAAGGATAAGCGGAAGAGAATGGACGGATGGATGGATATTCGAATTTTGATTCATCGCTCCATCAGACCTGTTGCCATGGATTTTCAGTCCAGTTCTTGTGTAATTTGGCACACTTCAGCCTGTTCTCCCTGTTTCCCTTCCTTAAGAATGGCTTCTTGACAGCTACCCTTCCACTGAGACCATTTCTGATGAGGCTTCAGTGAACAGTACATGGATCAACTGAAGGGCCAGATGCATCTCTCAGGTCCTGTGTCAGGTCTTTGCTGGATTTCTTCCTGTTTCTTAAGGACATGACTGTCAGATGCTGGTCATCTGCTGTAGATAGTTTTTAGGCCCATTGCTTTGTGTTTTGTCTTCTACCTGTACGGTTTCCTCAAACATTTTTAAGGACACACGGCACACCAAAAATTCTATTTTATAGCTCTCAAACTGTCTTATCTCTGATGCTTTTTCTAGATTCAACCAAAGAAATGAGAACAAATTACATGTATTTGCAACAGAATACTACTAACAAAGTGCCTAAAGATACAATTTAAAATTGGTTCTTTACTAAGTTCTCTGTTCATAAACCTCTGAAAATGATCAGGTACAAAAATGAGCTGAAAATGAGTGAAAAAACAGCCAATGCCCAAAGAAAAATGTTTAAAGGTCTTCAGAAAGACCGGAAAACTGTTGCTTAAGAGCACTTTAAAAAATGAAGTGAAAATCTGACTCCTTGGAAGCAAATCATAAAGAAAGGGAAGGCTCAAGACTTTTGCACAGTACTGTAGACTGGGGTAAATGTTTTGGTCACTCACTCATCATTTGTTTATGCAGTCATGTCAGTATAGTTTTTTGATGTAATCCTCAGCTGGTGTTAAAGGGTGAAAAAAAAGCTCAGAAGATTATAACAATTTAAACAGACTTTTTAAAAAATAATTATGATAAATTATTACTAATAAATACTAATAAATACTGGATATTACTCCAGTGCTGTGCATGTTCATAACCCCCACACAGACTTCCCCAGTGGCTGTGTGCCTCTGGCCCTCCTTGCTTTGACTTTTTTAAGTGTTTCCTCATATTAATTGTAATCTTGAAGACCTGCTTATAAAGTGGGAAATATACACATGAGCACTGAGGATTTTATTAACATTTGTAACTGGAAAATATAGACACATAATAGATCCATAATACAGTGTACAATATATGTGCCATTCTTACCCAAAATTTGGTCCTGTTGATGGCTTATTACCAAATGTTTAGTTTCTCCTTTATGTAAAAGGTGGTTTATTAGCGGTTGCTTATATTTTTATGTCAACTTTGCTAATGGGTTACACCGATTTGAGGGGTTGTTGGTTGAGCTAATACGGACTGACAAGTAGCCAGAGAGAATTCTGTTTCTCTACGTGCCCATTATTGTTCCCTGTCACGATCAATCAGAGATGAACCACAAAGATGGAAACACAAAGACCAGAGGGCATGGCGAGGTCTAAAAACAGGAGTCGGGGCTTTAATGGGTTTACAGACAGCCCTGTACCAACACACATTACTGGTACAGAGCAGCCGTGCCCCATGCATGAGTGACTTTTAACCTTCAGCAAAAGCCAGCAGACATCAAGACACTTATGTTCAAGAGAAAAATTCAGTATTGCAAAAATCATTACTTCAGTATACATATATGCAACATATATATAAAAGCACTGCAGCTACATTCCCCCTTTGACTTCTTCAAGTCTGCAGATGCAACCAGAACTGAGGCGCTATTAACCCAGTGGACTCTCAGGAAGAGTAAAATATCTGAGTGTCTTTTTCCCATGTCGGTGTAATGGAAGTAGGCTGAGGAGTTAGCGACGATGAGGCCTTTCCTAACAGAGGCAGCAGCTTGGCTTGGGTCTTTCTATTCATGCAAGTTCTCATTTTGGCCCAAGTAGTGGCGAGCCACATTGTTGAGCGGAGTCAGACAGTGAAACACACATGAAGAGAGAAATACAGTAAAGCTTCTACTGCAGCGCGAGGCTCGGTGAGGCGCCACAGTTGTATTTGTTCCCATCAACTATATGAGCAGCAACTTGGTAACAACAACAAATAATAGTCTTTGGATGGTTCATAGGGCTCGCTAGCCAAATGGATCCAAAAAGAACCTTTTTAATTTTTATCTCTTCTGGCTTCTTCTCTTTAATTGGGCACATCTTTTGAAAATCACTGAGTACTAGAAAAAACAAACAAACTAGGGAGTAAAATTAACCTGGATTCTGCTGAGCCTGGACTTTCATCTTTAATGTTTGAAGATGCAGATAAGAACATTGTTTGCTTATTTTAGAGGCAAGCTGACCACCTCAACCCCAAACCTGCAATAAACCTATTTCCAGCTCCTGGCTACTGGCTGGATGAGCAAGTCATAATCTCATTTGAGTTCAGGGTCCTTTTCTGGGTTGAAGTCTGACTTTCTCAGAACTTGTGCTCATCCAGGACTTACCAATGATGAATTGCATGACACGTAAATGCACAGAGGTTTGGAAAACTGCGCTGCTATTCCCTGAGCAGATTAACAGATGTGGAGGGAGAGAAAAAAAAATGAGAGGGGGAAGTGAGAGACAGAGGGAAAGTAATGTGTGTGTGTGTGTGTGTGTGTGTGTGTGTGTGTGTGTGTGTGTGTGTGTGTGTGTGTGTGTGTGTGT
>JAVDPK010001061.1:323510-362562 GCA_034780415.1 Cichlasoma orientale | reverse complement strand
ACACACACACACACACACACACACACACACACACACACACACACACACACACACACACACACACACACACACAGGGAGAGAGCGGTTCAACTTTATTCCATAAGATCCGAGAGAGGGCATTTTTGCTTTGATGCTCTGTCTGTCTTTTCTCAAGAATGAATACCATAATAGAAGGTCATTAAGATTCCTGCCTAGCAACTCACTGGCATCAGACTGCATTATGTTGGCTGCAAGCCTAAAAGGCAAAGAAAACATTGGCCCAAGTGATGATCCCGGCTTGGCTGGAGGAGCAGGGAAGATATATTTTCAGTAACATTACATCAGTATGTGCACTGTGCCAATGTGTTGAATCATATGTTAGTGGATATCAACTCAAAGAACTTTTATATTTCATAGCATAGTACCAGCGAACTACCTTTACCTTTACTGCTCATAGTGTATGGAAAGAAATTTGGCCTTAGAATTCTGCTGCAGCTACAAGTCTGCGTTTCCCATAGATGCTCTTTATTCCACATTTTTACAGCTCATGGATTAACCTAGGGAGGATATGCAATGCTCTGGGGAAAATTCTAGTGGCTGTAAACCCGTTGTTATAAGATTAGGAGACATGGTTCTTGAAATGTCTAACTACAGGCAGTCTTCCCTGACCAGCCATAAAATTGTCTTTGTATCTCTCCCTCTCTCCCTAACCCTCTCTTCCTTTTTGGCTTCTGCAGTGAGTTTCCATGAGACAGCAATGCCTTCCTCTGTCACGAGCCTCTAAGATACCACATAGTAAATGTAAAGCAATAATTCACAGGGGGAAAAAATGACTGCATGGCTAACTGGTAAAGGCACAGTTGGATTGGCGGACAATGAGAGGTGGATGACAGATTGATAACGGAAGAGACGGAGCATGTGCTTCTGTTTGAGTCATTATCGTTTTACTGCAAATACATGTGTCTGAAGCCATACAATATTTTGATTGAGCAAATTCAAACCGCTGACTTTTACAGAAGCTGTAGGAGTTCAGTGTCTGGCCCGTTTGGATTCACTGTGCACCTGAGAACGAATAGTTCAGATTAAAGGCATTTACTGCTCTCGTGGCCAATATTTATATTTTTATAGACCCAACAGTTTGGGTGGAACATGTTGTAAAGGTACTAGTATATTTTATGCAGGTATTATTCTGTCAATAGCACAAAGCTGTGATAATATCATGACACAATCACACTCTAACTTGGTTGAGAAGTATTTTGATAGTAGCTCTTACAAGTGTCAGAAATCTTCCACAAGGCCAGCATTATTGTAAACACGGCTACAGTACTCAATGCATCTGTCTCCAAGTATTAGAAACCACTCCTTTGATGACAATCACTTCCTGGAGGTGGTTAAGCTCTAAGTGTCTCCCAGGTATCTGGGAGATATCAGAGATAATGAATGATAATGAGGAAAAAGCCAGCAGGTGCTTCCTGATGTCAGGGAGTTAATGTTGGATAAAGGGATGTTAGTATCTCCTGTTCCCTGCTCACTTTTATTAAGATGAGGATGCAAGGTAGGGTCTTTGTAAAATCATGGGCTTGGGCTGAATGGGATCCAAGGAATTCTGAATTCTCACAGATGTCTGGTACATTTTGATAATGTAATAAGTCTGAAAATCCCTCCTTTGATTCCTTTGAGGCCACCCTCCCTTTAAGTGACCTCAATATCTGAAACTTTGTTTAATATTAGCATTAGATAATATTAACATTGGAATCCATGATTTTATTCCAGGGAGCCAGACTTTCTTGTAATTTTTTTTAAAAAGTGGTTTTGAGCAAGTTTTCCAGGCTTTCTGAAAGTCTTTTAAAAATATTTTTGGACATTGGTTTTTCACCTTTTTCAGAGGAATGATTTTTTGCTTGTTAAGCCACTTAACACTGACCTATGAATCATTCAAGCATTAATAAGGTAACTAACTCAAGGAATGAACACAGAATTTGTTCCGATTTCTTTAGCTGAATCTCCACAAAAAAAAACCCCAAAATAACACATTCTTTGATATCCAACATCTCAACTGACATCAAAACAACTAGTAGCTCAGTGTTCCAACATGTAAAAGAAGCAACTGCTATCACAGCTAGAGACTGATTAGGTACAACACAAATTCTTTTGCAATGGGGAGCCAGGACGTCAGGTCAAGGGGGATATATGAAAACCTGCTGAACCAAGGCAACATGGAGGGAATTTAGGTAAACCATCCAAGGTGTGCTCTGTTCTCAGTAGCAGGGGAAAAATATGAGAACAGCATCCCCCACCAAAGCTGGAGACGGAACAATAGTGGAAGAGCATATGGGAGAAGGATGTAACATAACAACATTGCTGAGGGTCTAGTGGATGTAAGAGCAGACCACAGCAACCTCCCTGAACAGGATCCAGCAACCATCACAGTGGCAGACATCCAAGAAAGAGTCTCAAATAAGAAGAGTTGGATAGCACCAGGTCCTTACATGATTCACACCTACTGCATTCCATGAGTGTCTGACAGCACAAATGAACAGGCTGCTAATGGCTAAGATGCACCCAGAATGGTTGGTCAAAGGTTGGACAGTCCAGAGGGAACAGTCCCATCCAACTACTGGCCAGTAACCGGCCTCAGCACAACATGGAAACTCCTGTCAGGCACCATAGCGGCTAAGATGAACAGGCACATGGCTCATTACATGAGCGGGACCTTAGAAAGGAATTGGCGGAAAAACCAGAGGGGTAAAACTCCAGCTACTGGTAGATCGAGCAGTCACTCAAGACTGTAAGACTAGACTGATCAACCTGTGCACCGCCTGGATTGATTACAAGAAAGTCCATGACTCAATGCCTAGAACTTTACGAGATCAACAGGACCCTTCAATGTGGAAAAAACACTAGAGGCCAACTTCAAGCCAAATGCACAAGATACCATCAAGTGTGGGATTTACCAATGAGATGCTCTGTCCCCACTGCTGTTCTTCATAGGTCTGAACCCCCTCAGCCAGATCATCAACAAGACTGGCTACCGATACCAACTACGGAATGGAGCGAACATCAGCCACCTCCTCTACATGGATGACATCAAGCTGCTGTATGCCAGGAGTGAACGAGACATTGATTCACACCACTAGGATCTACAGCAATGACATCGGAATTCCACTCGGACTGGAGGAGTGTAGTCAGATGGTAACAACGAGAGGGGAGGTAGTCAGAACTGAGGGGATTGCACTTCCAGAAGGCAACACTGCAGGTACTGCAGACAGCAACGAGTACCTTGGAATCCCACAGGCAAATGGGAACCATGAAGAGGCCGCCATGAAATCTGCAACCGCCAAATACCTGCAGAGGGAAAGGCAAGTCCTGAGGAGTCAGCTAACCACAGGAGTCAACACCTACGTCCTGCCAGTTGTTAGATACCCTGCTGAGATAATAAACTGGCCAAAGGTGGAGATAGATGCCACTGACAACAAGACAAGAAAGCTACCTACCATGTATGGAGGTAATATTATATCATTTATCATCTAATGAAGTCACATCTCATTGCATTACATTCTGTCCAAAAAAAATAAAAAATGCAAATATGCAAAGGACAGAGATCAGGCAATAAGATGCAGGGAGAAGTCATGAGCAATTTGTTTTATTACTAACCTCTTCCATAAATGCTGAATTTCCCACAGTCTTATCTTCAAATAAAACTGAACAAACACAAAACGAGTGCCCCTGTGGACTTTTCAAGTTTGTGATTGTGTTATTTGGCATCACTAACACCTCCTAGGGAGCAATTATTGGGCTGAAATTTTGCAATGAGGGGGACAATTATCTGGTCTTTTCAGCCCATGAGGGTGATGTAATTAATTGCAGTTTTATTATTGTGTCCAGCACTAGAGAACTCTGTGCAGTCAAGTAGTAGCAACAGCGGTAGCAATTTAGGTCATGGACACAAACTATAGTACATGGATTGTAAAGAGAGCTTAAAAATAGAGATGTAATAGCTGTTTTTTCACAGATTCGATGACCTTGAGAACCACTAATTTTAGGGTTTCCATATTCAGAAGAATGAGAAGAATGAAAAACAAAAAAAAAAACATGGGAACCACTGTTTGCTTTGCACCTTTGAGTTTAGAGAGCAAACATAAAAATCCTGAATGGATGCCACTGTCGAGAGAAGATCACACTAGGATACAAACTAGGTACCAGTGTCCTGTACTGAATGACAAATAATATACTTTTACTGATCTTTTCCTAATTAGATCATTATTACTGACATCTGACATTTGATTTAAAGACTTTACTGTAGTCTACATATTTATACTGATACTTAAGCTTTGTTGAGATGAGCAAAAATGAAGCATTCCCAAACCTCGAGCTATTAACGATGCATGAAATTATTTTCTAAAATAGAAAAATGATGTTGAAATGTGCAAAAATTGACTGGCTGGCCCCAATTTGATTTATGGCTGCTAGAGAGTTAATTGGTTTCCAATGGGGGAAAAAAATTACTTTTACCCTTCACTTTTAGCCTCACCCGTGTCCGTAAAGCTGGAGAAGCAATTCTTCATGAGAAAAATATGTTGACATTTTTTTTCCATCTCTGTTTGCATTAATCAAACCAAATCTCTCAAATGAAACTGTCAGACAACTTGTAAGTTCAGAACCAGAACAACAGTAAAAGGAAGTTTCCAGAGTGGGTTTTTTATGATCAGAAATTTAGTGATTTGCTAAACTGATGTCCGTCAGGTCACTGATTTATTTTCTCTCTTTTTGCTCGTCTGTCAGGCTTCCGTTTGTGTCTCCATTCATTTCAGTTCAAGTTCATGTCATCCCTGATAAGTGCAAAGAAAAAAAAATGGTGCTTTTCAAACACGAACATCTGACACTGCAGCAGTCATCCAGATGTTCACTGTCCCGGGGTTGGAATGTGCTGCCATGTGAAGCCCCGTAAGAAGACATTCATTAAAGGATTAGGGCCCACACTTTGTACTGACGCATGAATGAGGGCAGCTGAAAGGAGAAGAATGAAATGATCAAAATGATATTCAAGCACCATTTTGCGCATGAGGGGAGATGCTGGCGGTGTAAGTAGCGACAATCAAAACAAAGTGCAAAGATCCTCCCTGTTCTGAGGCAGCGCCATGCTGGCAAAGACAACATCGGAGGTGGAATCCTGCTGAGGATAAGCCTCTTCGGTGCACTTTTTCATGTCATGTTTTAAGGTGTCAAACAGGCTGAGATCAAAGGAGCCATAACAACTCCGGAGTTTCTTTTTAATGGAGCGGTGATCGACAAATTCTCAATAGGCGAGAAAGACGCAGGTTTCTGGAGCAGCAAGTCATTCAGAAGATGTATTCCGAAATTAATTCAGTAAGGCAATGTTTCATGGGAATCTAATCTAAGCTTCCAGGGTCTTCCAGTAAGACCTCATTTTCAATATAAGAGGCCTGAGTTCTCAAATAGTTCATTCTTTGGGGTCCTTAAACTGATCTTTAAGTGGTTCGGCTGTAGTTCCAAGCCAAACAAAGGCATTACATTTCTTTGCTTGTTTATTGAAACTTTCAGTAATAGGCAATTTGGCAGCAGCAGAAGGAATCCTCAGCCGAAAACCATAAAAGTGTGCAGTATGTGTGGTCTGGTGCTGCCGTTGCAGTGAACTCCAAAGAAGCGAGAGGAGCAGGGCCAGAGTATTTCCCGTAGCATAACACATGCCGACAGCAGGCAGACATGGCAAACTGGACTTTCCTTGTTCTCACACTGTGTGCCAAATTGGAGAAAATTCCTCCAGTGGCAAATATCAATTACTCACTTTAAACAAACATTCAAGTCTTTTAAATATCAACATGGTGCGTGTATGTCTCTCTATAGGGCATCTGATACGGGGAGACCACACACACGGGGTCGCCTTTCAGTATCGCTTTTCTCCCCGCAGTCACTTTTTTTTCCCCTCATTTATACTCCAAACATGCTTTCTTTGACAGAATCAGAATGAATTTTCTTCTGATCTTAATCAAGGTAAGAGGAGAAGACGTCCACCTCTAGGCAGAAAGAAAGGCAGCGTTCCCCTCCTGTGATTCCGCCTGATGCTGTCGAGCCATACTCAGTCACATAAAGCGTCGGCAGGGAAAAAAAAAACACATCCATCATTTTCATTCTAAAAAGTCTCACTTGCAAATTGCACATCAATGAAGTAAGTCCAACTGCATCGCCTGGCGCTGACCCATCTGGTCCAGATATACAGGCAACATCAAATGGTCAGCTTCAACCTTAACAAATATGAAACTGCAGCCACAAAGCCACATGGTCCTTGTAAAGCTGCGCACATTAGACATTAAAGTGTATAGCTGACGTGGGCGGACTGCACAGCTTGTGGTACAGAAAATTCAACTCAGTGTCAAGCACATAAAAATCTGCAAAAGGAGGGAGAAACCTGCTGCTAATAATTTAAAGCTTTGGATGAGGCAAAACCACAAGAAGATGATGTTTTATTGGCTCTCTGCGAATGTAAAAACAGTCTGTAGGCACAAAAGAACACGCAGTATGAAGCACGCTACATCACTGCACCCTGAAGAATGATTGTTGTGACAGTGATTTGAGTGGCAAATTTCTATTTTCTAAATCCATCTTTGTCTTAGTAAGATAACAATAACAGCAAAATCCTTATAAGATGCATTTAATGACCACATAAAACCAAACAATGAGGCAAAACTACAAGGAAGCCTAAATTCAAATAAAATTAGGATGAAGTCAAACTGGTACGAGGTGCAGCAAAGTAATGCTACACTATGTGCTTAAGAGGAGATTTGAAAGAAAAAAATTATTTGCATTAAACTGGCTTGACAAAACCTAAAGCTCTCAGTCAGAGATTACAGGTATCAGGAATACATTATCTACATTATCTTGAGGAAATATAGTTATTTTACTGTGCTGCTATTTATTTCTAGCAGCTGCACATTGGAGTTCTGGAACTCTAAACTACATGCAGTTAAACATTAAAGGCTCCCCAGTCCCATAGCCTAATAAAGGAGACATGAAAATCACTCTAGTTTGTTGCCAGAGCAAAGTGAAATGAATTGCATTGACTGAACAGACTTAGCAGCTGTCGTTTGTACATTTTCTGTATCATATTTGGAAATTCCTGTGACAGTGACACCCACACTTTGTGCTGCTGCAGCTTTCAGCGGTGCTAGTGAGGTATGGCTTAACAAGTTGCACACATGAACCGTATTCCTTTGGCGGAGAATTGCTGCCACACTTAAAGCACGCTGACATCAGTGAAGATGTGGCACTTCCAGCTAATTTTAAGCAGTAAATCTGACCACAGGGTTATGTGTCCAGTATATAGGCATTTTCACCATAGTTCATTTACTCTGGTCTGAATCAGTTGATGAATTTGTAACTTTTTCCTGTGGTTTGGTTTCTTTTCACAAAGAGAAAACTCCAAACCAAAGTGCAAACCACGTGAGAACATTCAGTCCACTTATTGGCCAGATGTGTCTGGAACAAGAGGAACTAAAATAAATACAGGAATACTGGATTCTGGACTAGTGGATAACATGGCGTAACGACTAAACCTTTTATTTGGAATTAACAAAACTAAATAGAATGACCAAAGTGAAGATTATAAGATTTCAATAATGTTTGCATGTCTGCATGTGTGCTCATGTGGCGGGTGAAATGTTTAAGTAGAAAAGAAGAGCAAAAGGCTCACAGCATATATGACTCAGGAGCTGAGCTGTTCTTCTCTAAGGGAGCAAGCAGTGTGTGTGTGTTTTACATCGGGGAACAATTGGCCCAATGCAATCTCTGACGACCCGACCCTACCCACTGAGCACCTGCAACACAAAAGACAAAGACACCCTGCCAGGACCAGCAACCTCAACGAGGTGGGGTCGTCACAATGGAGAATTACTCCTAACATTCATATTTATCTCTGAAAGTCTGTTGTACTCTGCTGCATCCCAGAATGCAAAGCACACCTGGCAACAGGAAGGCATTCAAACTTGCATTGTATACCTGGAAGTTGAGTTGGCTTAAGGTCAAACTGTGTTCTCACCATAAACTGGACAAGGAGTTCTTCCTCCATGGAGGAGGGTCTCAGTGCAGTTATTTTGGTCTGCACCAGAGTGCAATTTACATGTGCACAAATAACGCAAGGAATGCAAACATACAAAGTGACAGGTAATGAGGGTAGAAGCAGTACAGACACAGACCAGATTAAACACAGGTGAAACTTTTAATGTAATATGGACGCACCTTGCTAACCAAGTAAGCTAGCCAGTGCTAACATTAACTGGTAGCTCCCCAAGTCTACCCATGTTTCAGACAGTTGTTTTGAGGCTGATATAACATATTATTATTATTATTTTATTTTTATTGTTATTTTTATAATTATTGGGAGAAAAGAGTAACTCACCTTATTGCTAGCTATGATGAGGTGATTTTAATCGTGAACTCTAAAGCTGTACAGATGTTAGCAGCTCCACATGCTTTAACTTATTGCACGCAATTCCTTCATTAGAGGAGGGTTTGTGTGTGTGTGTGTACGCGCGCATGTGTGTGTGAAAGCTATTGTGAAAAGGAGTCAAAAGTCCACCACTCACCAGGAAATTGGAAACATCGGGGAGTTTTCACATAGGAAGGGGAAAGGAGGCTTTGATTTCTCCAAGTGTTGACAGTGCAAGGACACCTTATCCAAAAACCTCCCTCCCAATGGCTCCTTGAGCAGCACCCAATGCCGCGAGGACTTCAAAAGAAGAGCAGGTCATTAAGTTTAATGGCAGCACGATGGGAAACACTGATATGATGCAATTCCTTCATTGATCATTCACTTTAATGTTATTGTAACTCTGACCTGGAGGAGGAGGGCAATGGCTTAAGTGTAATGAGCTCCAAAATCTCCGTTTACTGTTTAAATTATAGACAAACATGAGATCCAGTTGTCACGCTATAACTATCAAACAGTTGTTATTTGAACTTTGGGGTTGTGGAAACCCACCCTACTGTAAATCCAAAACAAATCTTTTTGTGGTGTGGTAGTCAGTGGCTGATTTAAGGCAGGCTGCAAACAGGAGGCTGGAAATACCACACGGCGAGAAAAAGCTCTCAACTGTGAGAATAGAGATGAAGTTAGGTTTTCATATCAGGCTAATAAGAGTCATATGGCAAGAAAAAGCCACCAGCAGTCCACACTAGGGACTGATGTGGAGAGGAGAGGGAGAGAGTGAGAGATGATGGCAGCGCAGTGTTTTTCTAGTGCTTGTTGCGAAAACAGACAAGGACTCAGCACAAGTAGCAGCCACTCCATAATGTGTGGTTTTTAGAACCACTGCTGACTATATATTCAGACACTGTGTGTCAGAACAGACTACCACAATCGGCACAATGCGATAAGCGTCTGTTTTGTCAAAATATCTGCCAACTGGAATTTTAAACCCTGTGCTAATTATGATGCCGGTTTAAATAAATACAGTTTCAGTGCATTTCTTTTCACTGGGAACAGCCTACCAAAGGGCCCCGAAGGTTCAAGCAAAACCCTAATTTCCTTGCATATCTCTTTACTAATATTAGCGTTAAACTGGCAAAGCATTTTTATGTTATCTAGAGAGTGTCCAAAAGTATAGGAAATAGCTGCAAAGGGATTTAAAGGGACTTTTGGCTGCTTCCTTTAGGGGTGGCCGCAGCAGATTACCTGCCTCCATCTCACCCTATCCTTAGCATTCTCCTCTATCACGCCAACCTGTCCAGCATGTCCTCCTTCGCTACATCCATGAACCTACTCTGCGGTCTTTCTCGTTTCCTCCTTCCTGGCAGCTCCAGTAAATGCACTGTCCCTCCCCTGCACTTGCCCAAACCATCTCAGCCTTGCCTCTCATAACTTTGTCTCCAAACTGCTCAGCCTGAGCTGTCCCTCTGATGTACTCATTTCTAATCCTGCCCCTTCCGGTCAGTCTTCAACTCTGCCACCTTCAGCTCAGCTTCTTCACCGTCTCCAAACCCCTACATCACAGCAGGTCTCACTACTGTCTTGTAAACAACAAAAGATGAGCTAAAACATATGTTTTTTAAAATTCTTTACTTAAAACAAAAAAATCCCCTCAGCTGTTCATTGCAGTGTTGGAAGCTTGGCCTCTGTAGCTACATGGCAAAGTCCTCCTGAGCAAGGCATTCAACAAATTCTTCACTGCAAGGCTTGCCACAACTGGAGTGTGAAAGAGTGGCACTGATCTATTTCATGCAGCCTATTCATGCTATCTAAATGTTTTATGTACTATGTTTCTACTTTTTGCTGATGAAGCAACCAAAGTTCCCCTCGTAGACTAATAAAGCTTCATTTTTAGCTTGTGATTAAGTTTCATTTCGCTTGCAGCAAACTCAGCAACACAAGGGGGAAAACCCTGACAACCTAACTGCATGCAATGCATTATCAGCTTGTATTGCCCCGAGAACAACATTTGTTGCATCACTTCACATTTTTGCATGATGACTGCTGTTTTGAAGGGAATACAAAAGGCCGGGACAAAAGCAAAGGCTAATTGCTGTGTGGGATGGGAATAAAAGTTTCACTGACACTGAGTGTAAACTAAAGGAGGATAACCATAAAACCTGAGCTACCAGGGGCCTTTTTGACCCTTTAAGTTCTTATGTTGTGTATAGTGATAGAGAATGAATGCAGGCACACATGCATTCCTCACTTTCCAAAAATATGGTGCTGCTAAATGAAACACACTGGGTGCCCTTGAATGCTAGCCAGATACTGGGTTGCTGAGAATATGTCTTTTTTGGAATAAGTTCTTTGAGTAGCAGAAGCTTTAGAGGTGCCGGGTTCAGTAGTTGACTTAGCTAAGCTGAAGCCAGCTCTTGCTGCTGCTACATATTCACCAGGCTTTGTGGAAGTCTTTTGAGAATGATTGATCATAATTCACTAAGCTGGCTTATTGCAGCACTGATGTAACTTCCCTTTTCACGCTCAGTGATCACATTCACAGTTGACCTTTTATTGCCAAGGAATTGTTTCCAGAGATTTTTTTTTTTTTTAACCACATTAAAATTCAAACATGAAGGGTTTACATAAAATGCAGCCAGGAGGACAAAAAGGCAAAGTGACAGCTGATCCAGCAAATCAGGGATCTGCACGGTGATTCACGCACACCTGCTTCATCCAATAGTGAGCTGGATAAATGAGAAGCACTCAGAGGATCCTGGCTCATGTTTAGCTCGAGGGGGGCTGAGAATGACTCAACAGCAGGATTTTGACATGGAGTAAATCTAAGAGAGTAAAAAGAATGTGCACCGTGCAGCATGAGAGCAGGTGCCTTAAAAGAGTTATATTAATAAATGTTCTGCTTTCTTGTTGATTTCCATACAAGTTATTCAAAAGCTGAATGCATTTGCAGCAGATTCTCACAGTCTTTTTACACTATGCACATTGAGACATTGCTTAAAGACACATTTTCATCAGCTTTTATCTACATATTTAATGAACTTGCTAATTGTTTTTTATTGAGATTCACTTTTTTTGTTTCACTTTCATTATCATTAAAATCATTAAAACTGCATTCGTTTATTTTTGGGCTACTTGGTGGGCCAGGGAAATGTCTAAAAGGGGTGCTATATGATTGGTCCCCTGTTGCACAACCACATTACAAAAAAAGTATTACAGTGTTATAAGCTGTGACTATAGACATATTGTACTTTAAACACTGATAAACATGTTAGCAAACTACTAAATGGAGTCATGGTAAAAAGAAAATACACCCTCCTTAAATTTTAAAGTTTCATGTATCAGTGCATGATAAAAACACCTCATACCAACTATCAAGCACGGTGGCAGAGGGGTGATGGTTTGGGTTTATTTTGCAGCCACAGGGCCTGGGCTCCTTGCAGCCACTGAGCCGACCACAAGCTCCTCTGTATATGCGAGGTCATCTGTCTGACAGCTAAAGCTTGGCCAAAACTAGAGCATGCACCAAAACAATGATTCCAAGCAGAGCAGCAAATCTGCAATAGAATGACGAAATCAAGGTGTTGCAATGGCGCAGTCAAAGTCCAGACCGCAACAGGATTCAAATGCTGCGGTGGGACCTTAAGAGAATGCCAGCAAAACCCAATAAACTGAGGCATGGTTGGGCCAAAATTCCTCCACAGAGAGACTGATAAAGTCATTGTATCATAGGGTTTACTTGTCAAATAAATAATGGCGCATTGTAGTATGTCATGTGCTGCTGTTCATCTGAGGTTGTATTTACCTAATTTTAAGACCTGCTAAAGACCTGCTAATTTTTATTATGTTCTGAGGGTGTAATTTTTTTTATGCACTTTATTTCCATATCAGTAGACTTACAGGAACATTGTCAATGGGAGCACGATGATGGCTCCAAAATGCTCCACCAAGCTAAAGGTTCCTGTAAAGTCAGGTGGTCTCATTTAGTTTGAACTAATGTGGTGATCAGTGTACTTACTGGGCCATAAAATGAACTAGGGCAAGTATGTAGAAGAAAGCCCTTTTTGTGTGTGTTTTTTTATTCTTAGTTGTGTATTTACTGTACTGTGCGAGAGTGTAAAGGTTGGATTGCTGCCTGGATGCGATCAGCCAACAGCAGCTGTGTTTGTTTGGTGAATCACAAACAGGGTGTGTTGGGGATATAACTCTCTGTGCCTTAACGTTCCAACATCTTCATCCTAATCATGATCGTCAGTTAAATATTTTAGTTTTCTTGTGATCTCAGAATCTGTTTGATGGATCAGAGTAGACGTGCAGGTGATACGGTTCAATTTTCCCTTTTTATGGCAGGTGATTGAGCTCGGGAGTATTTGCCTGAGGAGATGTTCTCTTTGAACACATGGTGATGGGCGTTGGTGGCCAGCAGTGCTTTGGAACGGCAAAGCATGATGTACTTGTATAAAAAGAGAACTACAGTGTGTTTTCTGTGAAAAAGAGAGCAACAAAACTAATCTGCATGTCATTTTCAAAGAAAAGGTCTTGGCAGGTGATCTCCCACTAAACTCACCAAAGTAGACAGGCCAGAACTTTTCTCCAGAGTTGGACTGTTAATTAAAGGATTTCATTCATTTGTCAAAAACAAAAATGCCAAAGCACAATTGCTTCTTTTTGCTCATATCCATGTCAGCATTGAAATTTTTAAAACATTAAGGAACAGAGGAGACACAACAGATTAAATGTTAAATGCTTGAACTCAGCATGGATGGGTTTTGAGGAGAGCTATAAAGTTTAATTTCACACACACAGAGACACTATGGGACCACAGACTGTATATAAAAGATGGATGCTGGCACCATGCTTTCCAGGGGGTTAAAGTGGGATTTGGTAGGTGGGGGAACCAGCAGTTAAGTGGGGGGAAATGACTCACTTAGCGGAAGAAAATGGATGGATGGATGGATGGATGGATGGATGGATGGATGGATGGATGGATGGACGGATGGATGGATGGATGGATATTTTCTGTTGTGAGCTCCGGTAGATTTGTTTTCCTTGTGGACAGGCTGTGGCCAGCTGACCTGTGCTGCTGCTGGTTCAGAGCCTTACTGCTCTTTGTGGATTTGGCCAATTACAGACTATAATACATAAGCAGATGTTACATGAGCCATCATGAGTGCTGTCCAAACCCCTAACCAGTATACGGCTAGTATAAAGGTGGAATTTGGCAAGTTTTACTAAAGAACAGATCATCAGCTTAAATTCCAATTGAACTTCTTCTAGAAGCCTGCTCCCCTGAAGTCGTGTTGACACCTGATCTGGGCCTGTGTTTGTGGAGTTATTTTCAAGCATTATCACAATTAACTTTAATTTCAAAAATCAGCAAAACATAAAAACTGCATGTACTTAATTTCTAATCAAATCCTGTCTTCTTACCTGTGTGTTCATCTGTGCAGATTTCCCTGTGTGTTCCCAGAGAGTGGAGCTGAGAGTAGAGGCAGAGAGAAGTTTGTTTTGGACCTACCTGCTCTGTGTGACTTGGACCCCTGTCTTTGTCTGAGAAAGACTGGCTGTTAACGGACTTACCCGTTCTGTGGTTTCGGACCCCGCTGTCAGGAAAACTGACCCTTTTCAGTCTTGACTATCTGAATTGTAAATAAACCCTTTAACTTTCAGTCACAGGTCCCGTGTTTTGAGTCCACCTGCTTGTTGAGCCATGAATGAATCATCCCATAATTTTTAATTCAGAATTCTCTGAGTGCCATTGTTTCTCTTATGTTTCTGCTTGGTTGTTGACTGGTTGTTGAGTGGTTGCTTGAGGTTGTGCGAGTGCAAGTTGCCCTTGCAACAGGTTCTCTGTTGCTGTTTTGTGTTGCTCTTTTCACAGTTTCACTACCGCTCTCCAGCTACAGAAAGCAGTTTGGGAGCATTTGCAGACAAGTTGGTATCATCTGAAGGAGGTTTTTGGCGCTGCAACGTATAGCTCTTTGTGACCAATTTCACCTGGCAACAACCACCATCTATTCAAGGAATACACATTTCCCCCAGTGACAGATGGCCGCCAGCTGGTCTCTATGCCTGTGCGACTGAGGCCTTAGCAGGCACATTGTGTGCTAAATTGCACAGAAACAGGTTGTGCGTTTGGTGATTATTTTTTTGAGCTGTATGAAATGGTTCATTTGAAGTAACCTTCCACCTAAATAAAAAAAAAATTGGCTCAGTTTGAGTCCTGTTTGATTCTTCTTCTGTATAGCTGTAGATGCTGCAAATGCAGCTTAACTGACATCTGCATGCATGGACACAGGACAAGGATAAGATGGGGAAAAAAAGGACGTGTGCAGGCAGGACCAGGTGGAGACTTGCCTATCTCCGTAGCATCTGCTGGAAGGACTGCCAGGCTGCAGCACATGACAAATGAACTCACTCAACATAATTTTGTGTGCTCTTTTTTTGTATTAGATTTAATTACACGTTAACTGAAGGTACCAGAACACCATTTTGGATCTTCCACTGGTACAGCCAGGTGATTTCAACACCACTTGAGTTTCGTGGCCATCGTATCTTGTTGCTATTTTGTGCATGCCGGTGATGGAAATCATTGTGTTGCACGCAACAGGCTGAAACTAGGACTGGACAAAATGTTAAAATGTTCCAGCAGTCCCATCTGTCCAGTAACTTTGGTCCAGTATTTTTGCTGCTGGTGCACATGCAATGCTTAACACTTAACTTAAGAATCAAAGCTAAGATAAACAGGAATCAGTTTGTCACAGAATCTTGTGAAATCTTTCCGACACACATCTCAGATATATGCAGGCTTTCCAGGTGCAGTTCTGATCATTTTAGTTTTCATGCAGGCAAAGTGAAGTAATTATGGGTGTGTGGCACTATTTGGTGAAGGGGAAGAAAACAGGCACCTGCTGGTCTTCATTAAAACTGAGGTCATTGCCTCTGGCTTATAGGAAGGAAAGCAAGCAAGCTTGTCCTTTCTGGGCAGAAAATGCAAGGTGGATGATTTGAAGCAGATAGAGCTTTGCCTGTGGGCAGGGTGTGAGAAGAAGATTTCCTTCAACAATCCTCAAATTTGTCCTGATGTTTATCTGCTAAAAACACTAGTAATAAATAGTGGTGTTATGAAGCAGAGAACTTGACTGCTAACTTTGAAATGGTTTTAATGGGATTTTAGGTATTTTTTTTCCACACTTTTTCATCTATATAATCTGACTTCTTAGATGCTCGTGGATACAAGAAGTGGAAAAAATTTGAAAAATATGCCAGATAATAAACCAAAGACCCTGTTTTTCCTGATAACAGCTCCAAATTACATGCGGATGCAGAAGTTTCCATCGGCAAACAAACCCCAACGGCTAGGACTTAAAGCCATTTGCCGACTGTGTTATCAATGCGTTTTATCGCTTTTATTGAACTTTACGGCACGAGCTGTCCAGTGTTTCTGCAATGATGAGCACTTTGGCTCTGGAGCTCTGTGCTATTGGATTTGCCCAGAAGTAAATGGGAACGGTGACAGTTTCATTATGACAGAGCTTTTGCCCATTTCCAGTATTACATTACCTTCTGGTTCACTGGATTCAGACCATAGACTGCATATAAAAGGAAATGCCTTAAACCTGTATGGCCGGAAAGGGGGCTACTCATATGGAAGTTTATGAGAAAATTACCCTACTTTTCACTCGATTTATGACCTCAGCAAACACTTACCTGATGAGGATGTGGACTTATTTGCTCGATTCAAGCGTTCTTAAATACGAGAACATTTTCATTTCATAAATCATGGTCCCATTTAGAATGAATACGATGACAAAGTAGGGTGGAATATGGGTGTGTACGAGTGTGCAGGCTTCTCAGTCAGATCTGACTCTCATTTGTGATGTCTGGCAACTACCAGAACGCTCAGCTTGAGGCTTCGGGTCTTTTCAGTCTTATCTGTTTAACTCAAGTCCGAGCTTTAAAACAAGGGAAAGATTCTTCTTTATTTCCCATTTCTTAACTAGCAGCTCAATTTCCAAAAATGTCAAGATCTAACTGAACAGTGCTGTCTTTTGCAGTGCTGTCCTATATATAACTGCTAATGCAGGGAAAATACTATTTCCTGCCACTTTGAAAAGTGCCTTATCAATCTATATACTTTAATGAGCATGAAGTTACAGAACAAGTTACATTAAGTTAGTCATTTCACTCTTTGGCCCAGAATTAAAATTGTACATTGTAGAGAATATATCTTTCTAATATGATTCCTCCTGACGAGGTTGAGGGTCATTTAGATGTAGACTGATTGTAACGTTTTTTTCTTCAGACTGAGGACAAATGCGGCATTGGGTGATTAAATCCAGGCCCTACGCTTAGACGCTTCTGGGGCGGATTTTCCGAGAGCAAGGGACTTGGCGCCGGGGATCCTGTGTATTTTCCACCCCGATCTCTGCTTGGCAGAGGCCTAAATAATAAAGCTCTTTTTACTGAACGGCCCGGGGTTCCCTGTGTACAAACACAAGCCCCCCCCCCCACCACCACCCCCACCCCCTTGTCTATGCTGTTTTAACATGACCTGCTGCCACAGGGGTTTACCTTACACCCCACTAAGCCCCTGTCCTGCAGTGGTCTGAAAGCCAACCCCCACTCTGCCCATGATTTTCTAACTCTCTCTCACACACGCACACACACACATACTGGGGTCAAGTCATTTTGGTCTTGAGGTAATTTTACTTGGACCAAGGTTCTCAATCCTGGGCTTGATCAGGGGAAGCAGCAAACAGCCTAACAATCTAAACCAAATCTCAGGGGTGAAAAAAAGTATGGGAAAACCTCCAGAAGTGAAAAAGTGAAGGTACATTACACCCATATACCTCTCTGCAGGTCAGTGTTTCACATATGGTTTTTTGCTTGACTGTTATTTTTAATTGCATCATGGAGTGCAGTTGAGTCCAGCACTATCACGGAAACGTAGCAAGCAGTGATGAAACGTCCATTCATGCGGCCATGCGTGTGTGTTTATTTAACTACTGTGCAGGTTAATCTGGATCCTCAAAGCCTGGTGCTGTGCGTTGGTGCCAAGGCTCACAAACCTTGCACACTCTAATCAGGCTGCCAGCTTTGAAACCTGAAACGCCAGAGCAACCTCTTCGCAAAGTTATGACCCAGGCCTCTTAGAAGAAACTTTAAAGGTAAATCAAAGAGTGTTTTCTGCAAGCTGTTGCATGAATACTCCACTTGTCAAAAAATGTGTGCTTTACAGTAAAAAAAAAAAAAGTTCCACGTGTCCAACGAGACTGTTTGCCCTTACAATGTGTCAATGACAGGATTTGGTAGGACCTTCGCTTCTACATGCCCACAAACATAAAGCATTTAACGGAGACCCAGTCTGCAAACGACTGTGTAGGCGGAGGAGTGAGCTCTAAAAGCCAAAACAGTAGCTTAGTAGTGGAGGAAAATTAAGTGATTTTTCCATTTTTATATTCACTGAGCAATTTCTCCCATGAACAATAAAATTAAAACAGCACACGAGCCTCGGGGAATACTGGAAGGAATTAGTCCCCATCTGCAGTAGCTAATCAACACAGCCACAACACACTGTGCGACGCCCTTTTTTTTGCATGACAGGCAAACGCTAGTGTGGCAACATGAGTTTTTGCACTGTAGTACACAGCAGACCGCGTGAAAGTCACCACGATGTGAAGTTATTGAAAAATTGCAGATAATTATAGAGGTTTAATATTGTTTAAATGTTCCAGGTCTACAGGGGAAAAAAATGACAGCTTTGATGAGGACTGTAAGTCATCTTAATCAAAAATAATAATCTGCAGCAGTTTGAACACCCTCAGAGACGACTTCTATGCATTCACTAGCTCAGTAGAAATAGGCGTAGCAATTGAGTGAAATGTGTAAAGATACATGGACGTACAGTATATTAGGCAAAAACAGAGTTTGTACAATTTTAGAGCTTGAAAGTCAATATCTCACATGACCACCTTTATTCTTCAACACAGCCTGAACTCTCTGAGGCAGCTTTCTTGGACTTTCTAAGCAGTCTTCAGGAATAGTTCCCCAGCAGGCTTCTTGAAGGACATTCAGAGCTCTTCTTATGGATGTTTCTGCCTTTTGTTCTGTTCTCTGTCAAGATGATCCCACACTGCTTCAATAATGTTGAAGTCCAGGCTCTGAGGAGGCCAATCCATGACTGACAGTACTGTATTTGATTGTGTGTCTTTCTATGAGCTTGGGATCAGTGCCATGCTGGAAAACGAAACAGGCAGTCAGATGCTTTCCAGATGGAATTGCATTGATGGCACTTTTCTGTGTTCATAATTTCATCAGTTTTGACAAGATCTCCAAAACCACTGGCTGAAATGCAGCCGCAAGCCATGACAGAGCCTCCACCGTGTTTTACAGATGGCTGAAGACACTCACTGTTGTACCTCTCTCCTGACCTCCACACATACTGACGAGGATTTGAGCCAAAAATTTGCTGGGTGTTGGGCAGTTCTCTGGCGCCTGGGGCCTTGTCCTTGGCTCATGCTGGGATGGCTGGCCACTGCTGCTCATTGCCTCTGGTTCTCTGGCGCTCTTGCCCCTCTTGCCTCTGGGCTCTTTCTATTGTACCTAAAGTCACAATTTAAAATTGGTTCCTTGCTAAGTTGTCTGTTATGTGTTGACACAACGCTGGTCCATCCCTTGAGTTAGGTACCCTTTTTGCTTGAGTGATTCATAGGTGTTAAGTAGATTAAGAAAAAAAAGCATTCCTCTGAAAAGAGTCAGGTACAAGGGCTGGACTGAAAATAAATGAAAAAGCAGCCAATGTCCAAAGGAAAACTTTTAAAGACCTTCGGAAAGCCTGGAGAACTGTTGTGCAAGACCACTCAGAAAATTGCAAGTCTGGCTCATTGGAACCAAACTATAAAGAAATGATGGGTCACTAAAGACTTTTTCACGGTATTGTGTGCAGCACTCTAACAAATACCAAGAACACACAAAATCTCATTCGTGTTTTACATTTTCAGAGAGGGGGGAAAAAAAGAGAAAAGAAAAAACAAGCACATTCATTTTCTGTTTTCTATACCAAACACTCATTTTCAAACAACCAGAGGAGCCCACACACATGCACACTCACACAGAAAAAAAAAACATGACTCAACGAAGACAAATGAGATTGGTTTTTATCTTCTCCGTGGAGTGAAGAAGAAGAAGAAAACACTGGTACCAAGCGCTGCTTCACTGGCGCCAAGCCTGTGTTAAATATCAAGACTCAGTTTACAGTTTGACTTCACAGCAGCACCTCCCTTCTCTGCAGTCCATCTGCGAGTGAGTTACATTTCTCCAGAATGTGCAGGGATGAGGTGCTCGCTGAGCAGCCCCTCCAAAATACGCAGCGCGGCCATCTGTGAATGAGAAAGTCTTTAGCACACTTACTTGTATTTCACTCTCAGTACTGGTAATACTTTCATCTCCTGAGTTTCAAGATTTCAGAGCTCTCTTTGTTGCAGTTGTTTCGATATCCCTGTTGTCAGCTAGCCCTTCTCGTGTTTTAGTGGTCTGTTTCTGTTTTTCTCATTTTTCTTTTTCTATATCTATCCTTTTTTTTCCCCACCCATGTGTCATGTGTCAGGGCTTGCGTCCATACAGCTCCCTCTTTACTACTGTGTGTCAAACGTGGCCAGCAACATCAATCTCCGCTGCTGTTTGAAAAGGCAAAACAAACAGGAGGCACCGCGTCATGCTGTGTTCACCGCGGCCTCCTCCCTCCACATGTCTCTGTCCAATTCATGCTTTGTGAGTCTGATGGTTATCTGCACTCCTACGCTAGCCGGCCGTGTTATTGGCAAACTGATGGCTTATTTCAAGTTTCAAACCAGCTGTGAGTAGGCCTACAATCTAGTCCCTAAACCTCATTTGAAATAAACAGCTGCTTACAGAACGCTCTCCTCCTGCTACCTCTCTACACAAGCTAAATATAGTGTAGAATTTAAACTGTGTATTTTTGGTTTTTGGTCTGTGGGTGCAGGATGGATCATGGTGTGGATAGCTGATAATATCTGTGAGCTAGCACTCTCAGGGTAGTGACGCACTTTACCATCATGCACTGCAAAATAAATCATCTTGCCATGGAGTGAGGTACGCCATCACCCATTCTGTGGTAATGCTGGTAATACTGGCAGTGTTGTGTTTCCACAAGGCCATACTTCAGCATGTCTAGGAGTGGGCCATATGACGCTATGTACCATGAGGTGTGTTACAACAGTGGCTCAAGGGGGGGGAACAACATGAAGGTGCCATTTATCTTGAGTTGGCTCTGCTTTAAATGAGTATTTCTATTGGGTGATATGATTTACTTTCTTGTTGAGACTTTGATAGCATGATCTAGCACTCATGCATGAAGCCAGCACTAACGTGGCCCATGCTCTGTGTGTGTGTGTGTGTGTTTTAAGTATAGGCCTATCTAAAGTGGTAAGCTTAGTTTAGCATAACTTTTATTGAAAATAGAAATGCCTACTGGCACCTCTAAAAGCTACAAGTTTACAAGATATTGTTGTTATATTGTTGTTGTTGTTAGAAAAAAAGACATGCCAAATGTGAATGCGACTTCTAAATTTGGTGGCACAGTGGTGCTGTCATGAGCACTGTTGCCCCACATCAAAGAAGGTCCTGGGTTTGAAGCCGTCGGTGAGCCAGGGCCTTTCTGTGGAGTTTTTTTCATGTCCTCCGTGCGCCTGCTTGGGTTCTCTCCAGGCACTCTGGCATCCTCCCACAGCCCAGAGACACGCACGTTAGGTTAATGGTTGATTCTAAATTAGCCGTAGCTGTGAGCATGAATAACTGTCTCTCTGTGTTAGCCTTGTCATAGACTGGCAACCTATCAAGGGTGTACGGTGTTCTTACCTTGTGACAGCTGGAATAGGTTCAAGCCCTCCAGCTTCCAACTCCCCATGACCCTGACTAGAAAGATGGATGAATGGACGGATGCTGCTCAAAAGTAATGAGCACATGCACAAAGTAGTATTCGTAAAGAAACTGCAATACTACACAACACCTAAAACCACTAATGTCTGCTTTTGCACTTTTTTCTGAGAGTTTTACACTGGAGTCAGTCATATCTCTTCCTTAAAATCCAAGTTAACTTATATTAAATATAAACAAACTTAACAAACTTAGGTTAGTATGTTGAGTTGTTTTGAATAATTTCACCGGCATTATTGGATCTTTGAATTAAGACAATGTTTCACCATATTTCTTCATAATTACATACTTAAAATCAGATTTCAAGAGACTGAAGATTGCATATGCAAAATACAGTCGTAGAACAGAACTACAGATACATTTCATTTATGCCAGCTGTCGCTGATGCTTGGTAGATGGGTGCTGATGATGATCAGGGTGGTTTTAATCCAGATGTAGAATCTTCAGGTATTTGGAGGTGGTCAGGAGCCTGTTGCACCTATTTACAAGTTAGAAAGGACTTGGTGTGGAAATCAGCCTTGTGCAGTTTCTTTAAAAAATCACTGAGCTTTCTTTGCCAGAGTGCAGATGTCTGATGACCAACACTTCACCTGGTTTATTTCAGCTCCGCAATGTCACACCTTTTATTTATAACGCAGTATAAAATTACATATCTCAGATCGCCCAGTACAGTGTTGTGGTTTTCCACACTGTGGTTCGTAATGCTGAGACAGGCCCTCTTAATGAACTGTAAGGAAAAGAAAAATGCTTCTTTTCAACTTCTTCCTGGATGTAACTTCATTGCATTGAGACACACACACACTTGTTGGGCTCCAGAGCAGAAAAATAAAGCGACCAAAGAAGTGACAACAGACAAGCAGAAGCACTTGGTATGAACCAAGTGACCTAACCTTCCTTCTGCACATACAGTAAGTTCTTCCAAGCAGCTCTGAAATGTCATATGCGTACAAGGGACCTTATTCAAACATCCATTTGTACATGTGAGTGGGCAGGAGTTTCCCTAGTGAGACAGAGGTCACACCCTGCCTGTCCTCATGCTTTTGTGACCTTTCTGTGTGTGGTTCATGTATTCCACATTAATAAAGTTCCTACAGTAAAAGTTCCTTTAGTATAAATATGAGGTATGAAGCCCCAGAAATTCTCTCCACATCTTTCTCATCCTGCTTCCCTTCTTGACAATTTTTTTGTGTGTGTTTGTTTTGTTTGATTTGTTCTTAAGAAAAGCAGCCTTGCCGGAATGTGACTGACAGCAGAACTGAAATACTACTACTCAGTAGTATTTCCGCATATTTGTAAGCTGATGAACCTGCAGTACAACAAAAAACCCATGACTGAAAATCTAAAAACCCATCGATGCCAAGGGATCAGTCACAGGCTAACTAGAGAACAATGAGATCATCTGAAAACGGCGCTCTCAGTACTGGCCTTAAGTCAGGATGATCTCATAACAGAACTGCTCAGAGGCGAGTTATCTTTCTGTGCCAGTGAGAAATTCAACATTGTCATCTTGCTTTATGCATAAAACAAACAGTGTCAAGTTAATCTGCACCTGACACTTTAAAGTTAATTACAGTGTAATTAATGACAGTAAAAATGCAAATGAATCCCCCCCCCCCTTACACAATCTTGTGCTGTTTTTATATAACAATGCTACCACCATGTGGCCAAACGGGGTACACAAAGCCTTGCATTTATATTTGAAAAGTGGAATTTGGATAAACAGTTATGATGTCCTGTTTTCCTGTTTGACACCGGGATGGAAAAAAACATCATGCTTTTGTATTCTGAATGCTTTCTTTTATCATTGCAGCCTTTTATGTGTTGGGTTACACATTTTCAAACATTGTCCTGATTTAGATGAGATCAGGGAGAGCTGGACTCTGCCATGTGCTGCTTGACTTATCCAAGATAAGTTAAATCATCTCCTGCAAACGCCACATATGACCTTATCTTCTCATCGACAACTTGGGCCTGACTTCATGCTCTGGTTCTTGGGGAGATAATCTTCCTATGTGCACATGGAGATCTGTGTACTCTAAAACAGAAATGTGTTTATCTTTAAACACATCTGAGTGCCATCGGTGCAGGGGATCCTGATAACAGAATGACAGATTTCTATTGCACCTTCATTACTATGTCAGACACTGTGCAAAAATTATGTAAATAAAATAGTTTTTTCTTGGCATTTAGCTGCTTGCGAAGTGCACCAGCTCCTCTGTAGACTTAAGACTGTCTCGGTGTCTTGTTTCTGTTTTTGTAATGCCTGACTGATGTCATGATGTGGAGCTCAAGGCTTCAACAAAAAGGCTCCTTGGTCATTTAGAACAGTACTTTACTTCTGGCTCTGGCTGTATTTTGGGGGTCTTTGTGAAGCAGCAGAAAGAATTTGGGGCCAGATGCCTCCATTTAACTATCATTTAAACACTACGCATGTGTAACAGTATGGTGGTGCAGCGGTTAGCACTGTTGCCTCACAGCAAAAAGGTTCTGGGTTCAAATCCACCTTGGCCTTTCTGTGTGGAGTTTGCATGGGTGTGCTCCAGGTGCTCCGGTTTCCTCCCACAGTCCAAAGACATGCAGTTAGTGGGGTTAAGTTAACTGGTGATTCTAAATTGCCCATAGGCGAACGGTTGTCCGTCTCTCTGTGTTAGCCCAGGCTTGCGACCTGTCCAGGATGTACCCTGCGTCTCGCCCTATGACAGCTGGGAAAGGCTCCAGCTCGCCCGTGACCCTGAAAAGGATAAGCGGAAGAAAACGGATGGATGACTGTGTAACAGTACTGCATGTGTCTATTCTCAGATTTGTGATGGGTGTGGTGCATTTGTGTTTTCACAGTCACCAAACTGTGTTTCTGCATAAACATAAAAGACACAGTAAACAGTAGCGTGAAGCATGAGACAAAATGGCAAATCTGAACCTAATGCAATGTTTTTTATTTCACGTTAAACATGACTGTGTAACAAAAATACAACACAACTATAATTTATCCTATTCTTCCCTCACAGTAGAAGCTGTGGATTAAAAAACCTTAAAAAGTAAATAGTTCCCTAATTTCTTTAAAAAAAATCTCTCCCTAAATTTTCTACTAAATCTCACAAACTGTATTTACACGGATGTTGCATACAATGAAAAATACTGTTTCCACTCTATGCATAATCAGCTGTGCACTACACAGATAAAATTGTTGAGGCACAAACGTTTCTCAGATTTGTCTTGCAGATCCACTCATAACATTAATATTTAAATATTAAAAAAATACTTCTGATTAGTGACTTTATTCATTCATGCACTTATACAACACTGTATAGATCTACCCGAGCTCTTCTTAGAAGGGAATTTGATCTAAGGGCTTCCTTTACACTATAAGAGAAACGAGATCACAGTCATTTTCGAGGCCTGTTAGTGTGTCTGTTGTTATCTAAAGCTTGGCTTCAATGACAACAGAAGATGCATTCAGGCTTCCATTGTGCCAGTCGGACGGTTCCTATAAATCAAAAGAGATGAGTAAGATCAGTGGTTTTTATGGATGCAACACATAAAATGCCTTTTATCTCTGCAGACTTTAGTCTGTCTGGGCTAGCTTCCACCAAAAGAGTCTTTGGAGCAATGAAAAACTGGACTGACATAAGCTCAGCTAAACATCACAGTGTGAAGTTGTAAAGTGCATATTCATACACACTGTGTAAAGAAACACCCCGACCCTGATAAATGAACTTAATGATCCAGTTAAATGTGAAAGAATAGAGGTACATGTTCTAGTTTCTTCAAGAACTGAGGAAATGTCAGTGAATATATTTTTGCAAAGGTTTTAAAAATTGTAATAACATGATTGAAGCAAATAAGTGATACAAATGAGCTGCTTTGAGTGTTGAATAGCATTTTTTTTCACACATTTCTAAACTTATAAATAGGAAAAAAATCAATAATTACAGTTTACAACCTTAATTAACAGATGAGGTAAGATGAAGAACCACTTCAGGCCTTTTTGTTGACACTCAACTAAGTCACAGGGTCAAAAATGAAGCTAACTGATTGAACACTGTCAGAAAAGGGGAAAAACTGTGGAGATCATGCTCTTGATGATCAAGAAAACTTTGAGATAAAATTATGTGTCTGCAGGACAGAAAGGCAACGAAAATCCTCCCAGCGCTGCAAAAAAACAGCTGCAGGAAGGTTTGCCTCACCCACGAGTCCAAAGTAAACTTTACGTGACCACATGACAAAAATCAATGCCTGAATGTCTGCCACAATCACAGCATGCTTGGAGGAAAAAAAGATGCAATATCCGATTCAGTAAAAAAAAAAAAAAGGCTTCACGGGCTCGACTGAAGGAAGGCTGAAGCTGAGTTATGAAGTACTGAGTTAGTAGTAAGCCAAACTTTTGCACGTCACAATTAGAGCTTGCATTTTCTTATTGTTAAAGACTGTGGTGACATTTAAAGAAAGGTCCATTTTAAGTCACACTGTGAGTGCCAAACTGAATGAAATCTATGGTGTCACACTTGGTATTAGGAGGATCCAGGATGACAGCACTGTGAGCAAGCACAGGAAACAGAAGGACAGGAAAATCAGTCAGTGCGGGGCTGACTTTCATCCGAAAAACCGCAAACATGACAGTGTGATTCACTCCATTCAAACCCGTACCGAGGGCAACGCTGGTCTCCTAAAACATGAGCCCGCTAAAGCGAATCAAACCAGTTGTATAACTATATTATACTATACCGATTAACTACTGAGATAGTCATAATCTTTTATTTCTATGTGGATGTCCCGTTCACATTTACGAGGGGAGCTTGAGCCAGTCAGCTGTTCAAAAATAGAATAATTAGAAGGCGTTGTAATCACATGTGAGGATGTTTTTCCGAATTACACGGTTATTGCCAGACTCAATAGGTTTATAGTCCATGTGGGGATTAATGATTACTCCCAGCTGACTTATTTGACCTTAAGTGACTTTAGCTAAATTTGGTAGAATTGTACTTTGAGAGCTTCAGAAAATGAAAAAGGCTTTGTGACAAAAAAAGAAAAGAAATCACATTTTCATGATTGTGTGATTTTTTTTTTTTTTTTTTGGATCTTCAGAAACAGACAGAGACAGTAAAACAGGTGTAACAGTGAAAGGGTGTACAGCAGGTGCTCTTGATCAGTGGCAGTGTGTGGTGATTGCTTTGTGCTCCTACCTTTGTGCACCCTTGTGATGAGCTAAGATTTGAGATTTTTTTTTTTTTTTTTTTTTTTGTGGAAGCAGAAAAGTTTATTGATCAGGCTTGAGAAGAAGTCTG
The DNA here is from genome assembly GCA_034780415.1 of Cichlasoma orientale. NCBI lineage: Eukaryota > Metazoa > Chordata > Actinopteri > Cichliformes > Cichlidae > Cichlasoma > Cichlasoma orientale. The sequence goes on along the minus strand of JAVDPK010001061.1, from coordinate 335,904 downwards.
CAGCTCGGAGATTAACGCTGTGGCTCCGTAGTCGTGTCCTGACTTGTGCCTCGCCGCCTAAAACAAATGCTTCTGATCACTTCTCATCCAGAGTTTACAGAAGGGTGAGGCTCCAGTCTGGAGTGAAGTTCACCAGAATCCGATCTTTCAACACTGAAGTGTTGAGTGAGACAGCTTGGATATTATGATTTAAAGTGGATGGCGTATGCTTCACCTTATTTTCAGTCATATGTACTGTACACACTCATATTAAAAATATTAATGCTCAGTTGTTCTTTTCTGCTGTTGGCTGTGCGTTATGTTAATGATAACACAATAACCTCATGCAGACATCTGATATTTAAACATTCATTTTATAAGGAGCAGCCAATCATGAGAAAGCTGTCTTAAATAGAGGGTGGCCTCAGTAGAGACCAAGAGTCAAAATCTTGAGCTGAAAACGAGCTCTAAACAGTTTAATATGTCCCCTTTAAAGAAGAATCGAGAGACTGGAAGACTGAATGAGACTTTAAGCACGTGTCGGTAACTTCACCCCAGAGCTTGGAGACCCACCCGGAAAGAGAAAGCTATGTATGGTGACAGAATGACTTAAGAACAGAGGAAAGTCACAACCATAAAGTGCTAACGATTGACAATATCCAGACAAGTTCAGTAAACTTCTAAGCTATACATATGGTTGTTAACTTTTACTGATGCCATGTTATGGAAATTCTTCAAATTTCTGCTTGTGAAATGACTTCATGCAGCCAAGTGGAAATATTTTTATGAGCAGAGTGCGTATAGAGTCAGTAAATATTCAGCAATGTCCTTTGGCAAAATTGTTGCAGACATGCAGGATCGCAGAAAACAAAAGCAAAAATACTCCTCGTCTGTGGAGCCCAGAGTACTGGAAGCTTCTTGTGGAGACGCCCGGGATGCACATGTGACTCATCACTCATGACAAAAAAACACTTAACAGGTGGATCTTTTTCACAGTAGACATTTTGACATTCTTTACATATATTATTTATTCTATTTGTTGCACTTGAAGGCAGTGGACTTTTTAACCAGATTGTTTAGCATGACTGAGAGGATGCCTGAGAAGTGTACTGGTACAACAAGGGTGATGTACAGAGTTAAAGCTGATGAAGCTGATGAGCCGTACCATGAAGCTATGAGAAGTAGTTGCTGAAGCTAGGTTAAGAGGAGAGGTGACGATCAGTGAGCGGCGCTAGGATTCATGCCGAGAAAGAGCACTGCAGGTTTGAAGTTTGCAGTGAGAGTGTTGATGAAGAAGTATAGAGAAGGCCAGAAGCAGTTGCACTGTGTCTTTGTGGGCCTAGTGAAAGCATAAGATAGGCTGCCCAGAGAGGAACTGCGCTTTGTTAGGGATCAGATGAGATGGAGGCAGATAATCTACTGTGGCATCTCCTAAAAGGAGGAGCCTAAAGAAGAAGAAGGAGAAGGAGCTTTTCCTGCACTAACATGTCAAAATGTCTTCCATGAAAAAGGCCCATTTCACTTTAAAATGCCACCGCCTTTGTTTCATATCACAACGCACTACACCGTTGGCTTGCTTCAACACTTACGGCTGCTTTGGCCTGCAGGTTAGCGTTTTGCCTCTTGAGCTCAGACTTGATTAAAGCTGCAGAAAAAGAAAGACACAGCGAGGGGTTAGGTCTGCATTAGCTCATGGAACCTCTCCTGCAAAGAAAGAGAAGAACAGAAATAACACTGCAGGTCCTTCATGCTGCGAAAGGGACATGCATGTTAGCAGTTTAATGATGTGAAGTAATAATAGTGAATATCCAGTAGGTGGCTCCCATGCATGTTCAAGTCCTAACAGTGGCAGTTAATTATAAGGCAATTCCCTATTTTCAAAGAGTGTGTGGCAACAAATCTGAAAACAAAATAGCATGATGACTAACCGGGGTCAAGAACAATTATAAAAACAGCACGATTATAATTTAATACCTAACTTTCCATGGAAGGAGGAGAATATTTTACAAAAAGATCATAACCTTTCCTTTTAATGGAACCTTTATGTAGTTTCACAACATCAAAAGTATATTACCAATAGTTTTTTTCTATTAAAATGGGCATCATGTCCACAAGAAGAAGTCCTATAAGTCATATAAGTACAAAAAGCAGTGAGTCAGTCTGCTGACCTTTGCAAACAGTGAGGTTTCATTAAAGAGTCGTCGAGGGTTTTTTTTTTTTTTCTTTTGTGTGTGTTGGTGTGTGTGTGTGTGTGTGTGCACAAAGTTAGCACCTCAGCATTTTTAAAAAGTTAAACATTGCTCTTAAACCCCTCAACGGGTCATGAAAAGTTACATAAGTGTTTGCAAAATCACCTTTATTACCTGAAAACACACTCCTTTAGCGTGCATGGCTGCGTAGCTTTATAGTGGCTTTACCAAACTGTTAAGGGCTCAAGAAAATGTTTACAACTCCCCCCTCTAAACAGTTTAGTTGTAAATAGTTTTGTTGTTGTTTAATTTCAAAGAAAATCCCTTTCTAGTGATTATTACGAATGGAACGGGGCATCACCTCCGACCACACACTCTTTTCCCTGAGCTGCAAGAAGTCTTCTTGTAAAGAAGTGGCAAACTTGTTTGTTACATGCAATAAAAATAACATTATGCTCAATTCGTGACATTCAGCTGTGAAACACTCCTTCAAATTACACAGTAACCAAGTTCTGCATTCTAGGAATGCAGTATTCTTCCACTGGAGTATTAGTAAACTCATAACAGAAACAGTGACAACAAAGAATATTCACATGCATTTCTGTATGTGCTGCATTAAATCAATACCCTGTTATGACTCTGAGCAGCGTGGTTTTCACAGTCAGACAGTACTCACCTGTCATTATTGTGCCTATTAGGAGAAAGACGCACAAGAAGATGTTTCCTGCCAGTGTGCCGTAATCGTCAATAATCTTCCCTTGGCAAATGGTGAATATAATTCCAAACACCTGCGTGTGCAGAACATGCATAGTTACGATTAAAGCCAGCGGGAAGGATGCGGGCCAAACCCATCACTGAACTCGGTGTTCATTTTCAAGCATCTTGCACCTTCTGCAGCTGTTATATATACATTTATGCACCGAGTGAGGAAATCTCAACTACACGCTTATAAAGTTTTGCAAGTATATCGTGCCTAGTTGCTGTGACGTTGAGAAAAATCTCATTGCCTCCTCGTGAACAGGCATTGCAAATGCTGCTGCTGTGTGTGTAGCGCTGGATACAAATAAACAAAAATAAGAAAGTATAAAGAAGACACTCAAAATTCCCTCATTATGCCAAAACTCCCCCACGAAGCCACATTATAGCAAAACAATGCCAGCCTTCAATAATGTAACATTTTATTGTTTATGTCCAAACTTCCCAGGAAACTTGCATTTGCAGTATAGTGACTCAATTCCTCCGCAGCGAGAGGCTGAATGACTCACTTTTTCCGTGGAGGGAACACAGCTTTCGTCCATCCCAATCTGTTGTTCTTTTTTTTCTTTCTTTTGTACGATCACACTGAAAACAACTCTGCAGTCCACTGATCTGTACCTGTGCTGAGCAGTTGAGGATTCCAGAAGAGGTTCCCTCTGACTCCGGGTACGTCAGTTCCACTGCAAATTCAAAGCCCAGCGGGAGGTAGCCCGTCATGAAGAACCTGGACACACGCACGGGGGATGCACACCACGCATAAGTGCCAATCAAACCAAATCACGAGCTAATTTAATAATTGCAGCTCCCTATTTGTTACAAATGCTTCATCAGCATTACAACCTCAGTTTTATATGTGCAAATATTATAGGACATACACTCTTCAATAAATTGCCCCTTATCATAATAGCTGACAGGTGCACGAATACTTTGTACCTACAACATTTAATTGTTCTTCTGGGAATTCAAGGCTTACGCCCATAAGTTAATGACATTGAAGAAGTTAAACAGGAACAGGAGGTTTTTCAAAGCAGTGCAGTGACATCAGATCCTTTTCTCATTCAATAACAGAATGTTGCCCTTCCACTCAAGTGACAACAAGTGAAACTCAAATCAAAAGCCTCTGACATGTAGCAAAATACATCAGTCTGAGTCAGTAGACACATTTCTTTCCTATATGTGTTTTGATGCTGAGAGCACAAAGCAGCAGACATGATGGCATTTCATGTCATACACATTAGAGGACACAGGAACGGGATCGTTTTCAGAGCAGATAAGCACAAAAATCGCTGCACAGGCTGTAAAAAGGATAAAGCTGTCCGACATGCATGTTGCTACATTATGTGGGTGCACTTCCACGGGGAAGGAAGTCCACTCTGGAAGACCACTGTGTGCTGCTGAGGGTGTAATCATTTCAAAACAGCCACACAAAGGTTAAACTGGATGAATAATCTGCTTTTTAATTCCAGGAACACAGAGGCAGCACAGAAGAAACCTAGTAGATGATTTCCCTCATAGAGCTTTAAATGCTATGCTTTTCCCAGTAAATAGTGGTTATGTATTTTTAATTTTGAGGCGGTGCGCCCACTTTTCTGCGATACTCTGAAACACATAACTTGACCATCACTACAATTTGACATACCCTGTCTCTTTTATGTTTGCTTTGCTGTGCAGCACAGACTTCCAAGAACAAATTACTGTGAGGGGATTTCTCTTGATGAAATACATTTAAATTAAGTTAAATAACTAAGATTATTACACACATCTGTGTTTTCTATCATGTGTGGGTTTTTTTCCAGGAACAGAAGGACATTTTACCTTTTTCTCTTGAATTTGGGCTTTAGGTTATTATGCACAAACACAGAGTTTTATGTAAGCTTTGCAGGGTCTACGTGTTTTGTCAAGACGAAGCTGAAATAAACATGGCTGTAAATGATTATTTAAAATGTCAACAGAGGTACTGTAACTAAAGAAATGAACAGCAGCAGAATTCAAGGCATGACAAAAATGTCAGAAGGCTTCTGCAGATTTCTACTGTGCGTGTGCACCGATATTGTGGAAGTTAGAGCTTAAAATATACAAATATTTAACCCACTCACTTGTCTACTAAGGATAAATTCCATATTCAGGTATTTTTGGTGATATTTTTACAGATACATTTTATTTGTTCTGTATTTTTATATTGATGCGGTCTGTGTTTTTCTCTCTTGACTGACAGAAAAAAGTGCATTTTGAATTAAGAAGAAATAAAATCCTTAGACAGTATTACTTGGAAAAAATAAATAAATAAGAAATAAATAGAATACCCGAGAGCTCCAGAAGTGATGAAAACCACCCAGAGGTGTCCCAGATTGAGTGTGGCAGCATAAACTATCATCCCCACCAGAGACATGAGGTAGACTGCAAAGGTGGTCTGCCTGGAAAAAAGAACATGAACAATATTTGTAACTGTGAGTAAAACAGTGATTATTGTGATTATACACACGTGTGTGTTACTTTAACGCAGGTGCCGTAGCAGTTTCTCAGTGAGTTTAAAAAAAGAATTAAAGCTGCAGCAAGTGTTCAGCATTAATTTATGTGCCCATCTATTTTCTTATCCAGTTCGGGGTCATTGGGGGGGCTGGAGCGTGTCCCAGGTGTCATTGGGTGAGAGGCGCCAGCCTGTTACACGGCGAGAGACAACTATTGATGTGCGCATTCACACCGATGGCCAGTTTAGAATCACCAATTAACCTAGAGTGCGCGACTGTGGGAAGAAGCCGGTGTAACCACGTTTCAGAGACCGCATGCAGGCACATGAAGAACGTGCAGATGCCACATAGAAAGGCCCCAGCCAGCTGGCAGGCTCAAAACCTGAACCTCTTTGCTGTGATGCAACAGTGGGAACCACTGCGCCTCCCATGTGAAAGAAAGGCGAAACACAAAAAAAATTACAACAGAAAGGCTGTAATGGATTTTCTTTCTTTTGGTCCAATGACACCTAAAAATTGTTACATGAGCATCAATGTGAATATTTGGCCACTAGTAGTGCTGTAGACTAAAGTTTTTAATAGAATGTACCCTTTTTGGGCAGCACAGTGGCGCGGTGGTTAGCACTGCTGCCTCACAGTAAGAAGGTCCTGGGCTAGAATCCACCATCTGGGTTGGTGGTTCTCCCAGTGTCTGTGAGGGTTCTCATCAGGACTTCCTCCCACAGTCCGAAGCATGCAGTTAGTGGGGTTAGGTTAACTGGTGATTCTAAATTGCCCATAGGTGTGAATGGTTGTCTGTCTCTTTGTGTTAGCCTCACAACAGACCGGCGACCTGTCCAGGGTGCACCCCGCCTCTTGCCCCGAGGCAGCTGGGATTGGCTCCAGCCCTCCCACGACCCTAAATTGGATAAGCGGAAGAAAATGGATGGCTTGATGTACCCCTTTTGTTTGTTTTACTGTACTCACAGAAAAAATAGGGCCTTTGTAAATGTTTTGAGAGGAAGGACGTGCATTCCAAACCTTTTTTTTTTTAGCCTGCACCTTACAGTTAAACACAATAAACACTGAAGGGAAACGCCATTTCTGTTTGCTTTCACAAAACACACAGTCAAAGAAACTTAAGTTTATGCATCCAACACTTCATAATAAGTAAATAAATAAGCATTAAAAATAACATCCAGTAGAATTAGTATTATTACTAAAAGACAAACCACCAAGCATTTAGGAGCGGACAACCAGAGCGCAATGAAAATGCAAGACATTAATTATAATATGAGGATTAGACAACCGATGTGAGGTCAGACTGAAGAGGCCTTTGCATGTACGCCACACATGTTCTCGCATTTCCCCCATTTGCAGTACAAAGCTGTTGTAGCTGCAACAGAAGGAGGTCGATCGGATGGCTGTCGCTACACAGCCCGAGAGCCCATGGGGCAGGAGCAAAAGTTCAAAGAGGTCGCAGGATGCTGAACCTGAACAAACAGATACAGAGCGCCAACAGCTAACACAAACACTAAACAAGGTCTGCAAGATGCAAGTTCAGAGGCGAACAGACAATAAACAGCAAAGAACAGGGCTTATGTGGCTGCTTACTGGTGGCACGGAAAAAGTGATCAACTTTTAGGATATCAGTCCATCGCCCTAAATTTTGTTCTCAGTTTCGTTCCACATGACGTATGATTTTATCTCGCGCATCCTTTTCCTCCCCCCAAACACAACACCTCCTCTGGAAGAATCGCTGCTCTCGTACTTTCCCTGTTTGATATTCGCCTTACTTGTAGGTTTTTGTTCTGTCCAACCAAACGCCGCAGATGAGGGAGCCGACCATCCCAGCGATGACAATGGTAAGGCCAATCCTCCCAGCATTCACCTCTTCTCCCTAAAAAGCAGTGAAAGACGAGAAATGAGGGGTGCTGATGATCTTATGGCCTTGCATAGTTTCTGAGGCATATTGGAGGGTGGATTCACTGCGTTTTAGCAGCTTTAGCACCTTTATGATTCAGTGATCGGTGAATCATTTTAATGCTGTGTTAAAAAATGAAAACAGTACAAAGACAGCATATCGAATGTGGACAGAAAGAAATTTTGAAAACAGTGTGCAGGCTCCATATTTCATAATGCACCAAATATTACGAGTAGGTCACATGTTTGGACTGCATAGGTTGTTTACTATGAAAGCAAGACGTTGTTACAGTATACATGCAAAATGTGGTTTATCATCTGGACCAGCATACACTCATCAGACACTTTATTAGGTACACTTTGCTAGTACTTAGTAGTTTTGCCTTCAGAACTACCTTAACTCTTTGTGGCATAGATTCAACAAGGTGCTGGAAACATCCATGATACTCCTCCACCACACACTAAAGATGCTCTATTGGATTGAGATCTGGTGACTGTGGAGGCCATTTGAGGGCAGTGAGCTCATTGTCATGTTCTAGAAACCAGTTTGAGATGATTTCAGCTTTGGGACATGATGTTTTATCCTGCTGGAGGCAGGCATCAGAGGACGGGTACGCTCTGGTTATGAAGGGATGGACGTGGTCAGCAACAACACTCATGTAGGTCGTGGTGTTTAAAAGATGTTCAATTGGCACTAAGGGGCCCAAAGTGTAACAAGTAAATATCCCCCACACCATTACACCACCATCACCAGCCTGAACTGAAGGCAGGTTGGCTCCATGATTTCATGTTGTTTATGCCAAATTCTGACCCTGCCATCTGACTCTTCCATCAGAAATCGAGACTCATCGGACCAGGCAACATTTCCAGACTTCTGTTGTCCAATTTTGGTGAGTCGGTGTTAACTGTAGCCTCAGTTTCCTGTTCTTAACTGGCAGGCGTGGCATCCAGTGAGAACTTCTGCTGCTGTAGCCCATTTGCTTCAAGGTTTGGCGGGTTGTGCGTTCACAACACAAGATGATTTTGTGCATACCTTGGTTGTAACGAGTGGTTATTTGAGTTACTGTTGCCCTCCCAGCAGCTTGAAGCAGTTTGGCCATTCCTCTCTGACCTCTGGCATCAACAAGTTGTTTTCACCCAGTGAACTGCCAGTCACTGGATGCTTTCTATGTTTTGAACTGTGGGCTGTAAACCCTACACATGTGTACATGGAAAATTCCAGCAGATCAGCAGTTTCTGAGATATTCAGACCAGCCTGTCTGGGAGCAAAAACCATGGCACTTTCAGTATCACTTAAATCATCGTTCATCCCCATTTATTGCTCAGTTCAAACTTCAACAGGTTGTCGTGACCATGTCGACATGCCTAAATACGCTGAGCTGCTGCTGCTGTAATTGGCTGATTAGATGTGCATTAACGAGCAGCTGAACAGGTGGTTCAGCTTGGTTTATAGTACTGTAAATCTGTTAATACAGTGCCCTTTGTTAAACCTTACACTTGACTATTTAAGTCTAACTATTCATCTATTGAAGTATCAGTATGTATGGGAAATGTAAGTAGCGTTTCAGGCAGTAGAAATGATTTGAGACGACTTACAGGGTAATGCAAGATGATCATGCGGTTCAGCAGGGTCCCGACAGCATAAAAACAACCAACGTTCAGACCTGTGAAATTGGAAATGCGCTCAATTAAAATCTGCACTCTGAAAAACCCACAGGACAAAAATATCTTTGAGGAGCTTCCCACTTTTCAGGACGCATGAAACTAACTTCAATTAACTGAAATATATAATGTTTTTGTTTTTAATGAACCTAATCAGGCGGAGAACGGTCCCAAAGTGAGGATAAATGTGCACCGAACGTGTCCCCACCTCTCTACCTTAAGGTACAGCAGCTACGCCTCAGTGACGAGGGACAGGTGGAGGCGACTGTGACGATCAGGTAAATCTGAGATCCTAGTGAAGCGCACAGCGTTACCTAAAGGCTCACTCACAGAACAACAAAGGATCAGAGTCAGATCCATGTCTGCACTTAGAACACACAAATGCATGACTGTGTCACATGACGTGACATGAGCACGTTTAAGCTGAAATGCTTCCTTCGACTGCTCGCAGCTGCTTCACATTAACTAATTTTCATAATTAATTAATGTGACAATAATTTTTTTATTATTTGATTAGTAGTAGTTGTAGTAGTAGTATAAAATGATAGAAGTCTAATCTAATCATCTTTTTTTTCTCAAGTACAGTAACTGATTACTCCTTAGAGCTCCAAAAAATAAACTAATTCATATCTCAGACTCCTTCCACTTCATCATATCTTTGATCTTAGGGTCACACTGACCACACACGCACACGTGTTAAACGTTGTCAGGCTATAAATGAACTCTGGACCTCTTAAGGTAAACACCATTTATGAGCTGGAGGAACAGCGTAACAAGTCATGACTTGCGTGCAGAAGAACATAATTTGATGATAAGATAAACACCATTACACTACGGAGGGAATTTTCAATCTTGATTCTACCTGATATCTGTGATCGAATCAATGGCAAACATTCTGGGTAAAGACTGTTTTCAGCTGGAATGCTTGGTTTAACCCTAACTATGGGAATTCATACTACTTTCTTCTCTAATACGGAGCTCTTTCTCACTCTTAATAAAAAGCCACAGCCCCTGCAGGGGTCGCAGTAATTAAAATAATGTCTAACTTAATAATATTGTTGAATTGTGATTTTCAACACACCATTTAAAATCTTGTAGTCTGCTATAAAAAGTTAATGATAACACAATTTAACAGTAGTTTAGAGAAGAGTGATGACCAACCGTAGGTGATGACGAGGAGCATGAAGGGCCTGTTGCACAGCAGCCTTCGGATGGAGGCTATGTAGGAATACTGCTCTGGCGGGATGCTGCGAGCTGTGGCCTGGGACTGAGTCGGAGGAATTTTAGGACGGTCCTGGAAAACTGACACATGGAAAGATCAACAACAGTGTGAAACACTGTCCACAGCAGTGGTGTGTGCAACAGTTACAGGAGAACAGGGAGATTCAGCCATGTGTGAAACAATGGCAGCCATGCAAAAGTCCCCCAAACAGCTGCACACTTCAGGCAAAAGAGAATCACACTTCACTGACTTCCACTTTAGGAGACCCAACTTTAAGTGTGTTTACAACAAAGTTTGCATTATTACAGGTGTTACTGTTTTGACTGATAGGTGGATGCAACACAGGCGTCTGTACCTATCCAGGCTTTAAACTGGACCTAAAGCTAGTATTAATGTTACTTAGCACTTATTAGCAGACAGCTGCGTCTGTGTGACATACCTAACTTAGGCTTGCTTGATGACATAATACTGCACTAAAACCGAAACTTCAAAACAGGAGTTTACAATCCAGTGGGTGATGTCACGGTAGCTACATCCACCTTTTACAATCAAAGCAGCGATCAGTGTCAGAGTGCTTAAAACAGGTTTACGGCTGCATACTGCGTTTCCTCTCCAGGGCCACATGTTTCTTCTTAGAAAGGTATGGAGTCCAAAAGAGCCACGTCAGTTTTGCTCAAGGACACATTCAGGCAAGACTGGACAGGCTCAAAAGGCCTGAACTATGCTCTCATTTGCTCCACTGAAAATCAGCCACAGTTTGGTGTTGAAGGCTGTCAGTTTTTGAGGTGGTAGCCATTATGTGACCTGTTTAAGTTGGCCTTTCTCCTCAGTGGAACTACTTGCTCTCAGGCCTCATGGGGACAAACAGATGTCTGTCTTTGTGTCTCTTGGAGCTGAGCCACGGGAACCTTTTTTCCCTCCAGCGAGTCTGACAGGAGGGTCTGTGTACAGTAACCTGTTCTCACTAATCCTACAAAAGTGCACTACTCTTTTACTGCTCTAGAACTGCAGCTGAAGAAACTTAAATTATACAAGGTTCTCAACTGCATTTTACTGCATGCGTGTACGTGGGAGAATGCAAATTTTTATTCAAGCAACCTCTGTAGTCCTCAGACTGATCTGTAAAATTTTCCTGTATGACTTACGCATCATAATCATTTAGTAAACAGGAGCTTCTCATGTGTCAAAGCAGACGGTCTCCAAGTTTAACTTACTTGATGGTTTTAAGGAAAGGCAGAAGCTAAGCATCTTCTCTCACCTCACAGTCTATGCAAATCTCTCAATCCTGGGACTTTGTCTGCCCTGCTGACTCACAGCCCTTTTGCAGGGCTACAGATGGTCCTGCCAGCAGGACAACCCTCACACATGGCATCTTGCATGTATGCATGAGGGTGAGCTAGTATATATGTGTCATGAAACTACTGCAGCCACCTGGCGTGAATTATCACACCAGAGTAACCAAGAACAGCATAAGCCACATCCCTTGCTCACTACCACCCATCACATAAGTGGATGAAAGCGTCAAGACCCTACAATATATAAATATTTTACAAGTCTGTCTAACATGTTCCTCTGAAAATGTATAATGATATAAAAAAAAAAATCTCCTCTGCCACACTGGGATGATGTGCAGACGATGATGATGTGTTGAAATGATGTGGCAGCCTTTGTGGCTCAAAATTCAAGCCAGAACAGAAGCGCCAAATCACAACCACTTCAGGAGTCATAGTGCTGTGAAACTGTAATAAGTAATTGATGCAAAGTTGCCAAACTTTTGAAGCATTTTCATTAGATTCAAGTGGTTATTCAAAATATGCAGTTTTTTTTTTAAGTTGCAGTAATCACTGAAATTACGAGTTATGGCTCTTTCCACATTCATGTAGATGGGCGCTTCATAATACTCGCCTGGATTTGATCCAAGATGTCTGTGAGACTCTCTTCTAGAAGGACTTTAATTGAACTAACAGGCACTACATGGAGTTTAGTTTAGTTTTTCCAGTAAGAGCATTTTGTTTTAAGTCTGTTTTTTGTTAGCCAAAGTTAGGATCCAACTTTAATATTGCGTTAACTTTTAGAGGCACCTTATTATGGGTGCTTGTTTCTGCCACTGGAAACAAAACCAAAGTTTGAGTTATTTCCATCCATCCATCCATCCATCCTTCCATCCATCCATCAATCCATCCATCCATCCTTCCATCCATCCATCCTTCCATCCA
>JAVDPK010001061.1:309266-323410 GCA_034780415.1 Cichlasoma orientale | reverse complement strand
TCCATCCACCCATCCATCCATCCACCCATCCATCCACCCATGTGTCTTGTGGTTATCAAGTGGTTACAGGTCAGTTTCTAGGCCCATGTGACTGTTGCCTTATTTACTTGACTAAAACTGCAAAAGTTAGCATCACATGGTTAGCGGTAATGTAACCGCAAAAACCTCAATAAACTACAGTACGTGTGATAGGTTCAAGTCATTTTAAAAAACAAGGAACAAACGCACAACTGGTTTAAATAATCGTTGCATATTTTGCAAACTGAGCCAATTCAAGCACACTAATCACAAAAATCCCTGTTAAACTGCTGTTTTTGTGTGGCAGTTTGTGTGAATTAGTGAAAGTGCTGGGAGGTGAATTTAGTCATCTTGCAGACAGCTTGCAGCTACACATTTACCCAGTGCTTAAGCTAAATTATCTTCCTCCATGCATAAGCACACATGGGCATTGTCAGTCCTCTTACGTTACTCTAGGAATCACACATATGTATATGATTAACTGTTTAGTGGGTCACAGGCAAATCTGCAACAATTATGAAGCGTATTCATGAAAACAAATAGCATGTGACTGACCATAGTGAATAATCGACAACAGGAGACTATAGTCAAAACACTAACACTGACTGACTGTATAGTCAGTCTAAATGCTGTGCATGGTACTACTAGGAAATTCCTTCACAAGCATCCTTTTGTGTTTAGGAATGCAGAATGCTTATGAGGGATGCCACCCCACCCCCCACCCCGACCCCACACAGCAGCATTTTCATGGATCTTGCTTCTCTGAGCCAGCCAGTGTTCTAAATATAAAAGTAACACAAATTTATTGTATTTTGATTAAAAACGTATTTATAATGTCCATAAACAGCACAGCACGTGATCCTGGGTTTCTCAACAAATGCCACACTTTAAAGGAACTCAACAAAAAAATTTTTCCTCACAACTCACGTGCTGTTTGTCAAGACACTTCCTTCTGCCACAAAGTGCTGAGTCCTTTTGGAACCATAGGTTCTATTTTTCCTCATCTATCCGTGACTAAATGAGTTTGCAAGATAATACTCTGGAGTTCAGTACATTTCTGCTGACCTTACTTGTCCTACAATAATATCTTGTTTTGTCAAACTCCCTTTTATGTAAGGTTTCTATGTTAGTACGAACATCCATGTCATCACTTTTTTTTTTTGCCCACTGAATGGGTCTTCTTGTCAAGAAGTTTGATGTAAATTAAAACCATCATGAGGTCAATCCACTGAATAAAAAATTCCCATGGCCCTGAGCTAGAAAAAAGCCCGAACAATACATGTCAACAGGTCTGAGCCTTTTAGAGCGCACCGGAGGTGAAGCAGGAAGCCGACACCACTGAGATGCTACTCTTTAACCATTCACAAAAAAATCATTGGTTACACGCTACAGTAAAATCAGTTTCATGTCATTTTTTTTTTCTATATTCGGAACCTGACGGGGGAGAAAAAAAACCTCATGGCCTTCTATGCTTCATGATGCGTAGCCATGCGTAAAGTTTCGTTTTAACTGCAGAGCTGTTGAGGACACAGCTTTTGCTACAATGTCAGAAATATTTTGCCACAGGCTTCAACTTTGTGATTTTTGGTTATTTTCGGTGATTATCTTACCAAAGACAACAAGGATGAAGAGCAAAGTAGCCACTCCTGCCGTTATGTAGAACATGATTCGGATGTGATGAGCCAGCTCATCCACGTCTTCCACATTAGGCACCAGGATAGGAGGCACAAGGAACCCGATGGCAATACCCAGCTGTAGGATGATGGAAAGATTTAACACAATTTGAAGGGAAAAAAAAAAGATTTAGAAGAAAACAAGTGCCGCAGAATTGTTTTCACTGAATAAAACAACTGAAAATCTTTGCTTGTAGCCCCTTATTTTCAAGTCCTGTGCATTGTTAACTGAATGGCTTTACACAATGTGCATTAAAAAGCTTTAATTACTTGTTTTTGCTATGAATGATTCTGTTTAGAACAGGCCCTTCCATTCTGGGGAGGTCTTGCTATTTCGCTGAGGTTGCAAAACGTCACACATAGTATAGCCCCTTTACTGAACCCGAAGACCTGACCTCAGACCTTCTGCTAAGATGTCTTCTATTTGTGTCTGCCGAGGACTTCTCGGGTTTTCTTTTTGTGTAATTTAGGAAGATGGGATGAGACCTCGCTGTTTCTTTTTAGACTGAAGGTGAAAGAGTTTCAATCACTTTCTCAAGAAGAGAAAGTAGACTGAAGAAATTGTACTTATACTCCCTGATGGAGACATCGGAGTAAGTACAAGAGTGAAAAGCTGGTTTCACAAGATTTCCGTAAGAGTTTTGAGCATTTTAGGATAACTCAATATTCAATATTAATTTAAAATAAAATTTAAAGCGCAACTTGAAGACTTGGCTGACTTTTAAAAGTGAACGGGTGCAGCGATCGGTGATATGTGACTCTGGCATCCAGTCCAGCCCTGTCTAATCTATAGGCAGCTGTCAGACAGCTCTGACCTCACTATTGAGACTCTGCTGCAGCAGAAAAAAAGAAATGCTGAATACTGACACGGTTCACACAAACCTGGTTCCCCAGAACTCCTATGGAGCAAGCAGTGGAAACTTCTTTCTCTCCGAACCACATTGAGGCAAGGTAAGAAGGAATACCGAGGATAAACACGGTGGCTACTGAACACACAAACTGGCCAAAAAAGGTAACTGGGAAAGTATCTGGACTGGCACTACCGATTTTTATCCAAGCACCAATGCAGTTAAAGGCTGACCCAGCAAGGACAACATCCCGGATGCCCCTGTTGTCCAAGAGCCAGAGGATGGGGAGGATGAGTGGAATGTAAGTGAGCAGGTAAATCATGGCCAGCCAGTCAATAGCCAGAGCATCAATGTTGTAGAAGCGCATGAATATGTTGCTAATAATTCCATACTGGAGCCACATGAAGGCATTGCTTGCTGAGACAGCACTGAAGAGAAACAGCATGACCCAGCGACGACGGTAAAGCTTGGTCTCAGCCTTTTCCACCAGCTCTAACTGATCACCCAAAGCCTCCATGTCTAACTGGGACCCTGTGGAGGCTGCTCTGCCTAAGGGCCCTGGACTCCATTGCAGTGAAGCAAAGCCTAGAGCAAGATTCTTTGCAGCCTTGGAAGGCGGCCATTCTTCACCAGTGAGCTCAGAATTTGCACGGTCCCCTTTCAAAGTATTGTTTTGCTGCATTTCAACTGTCCTGAAACGGGCCCCCGAAACGGTCGAGGTGAGTGGTCTTAAGATTCGAGAGCCTGTGTCCTAACAGCTCGCTGTCCTGTGTGCAAAATGCCTGCAGTAGAGAGAGGCCGGCGAGCGAGAGCAGCTGGAGTTACTGCTGCTTTACTGGTGTCCCCAGTCCCTTCTGAGTCCCTTGCATGTGATGACATTGAACCTCTTCACCCGGACAGCCACTTATTTATTAAGTGCAGTCATGTGTTATTAATATTAAAAATCTTCCACTTCTACCTAAACCACTCCTACCAGGTTAAATAACACTGATGACAGATAACAGCCCAAACTCCTCTGTTGCACTTTAATTATTTTTCTTGCCTAGAGTTCACTCATTTGAGTTTTTTGGTTAATATTTTACAGTCTTAGTTATTGTTCACACACAAATATCTGTGAACTGTTGGAGAAAATACAAAAGAATTCTCCAATACTGCATCTAATGTGACGCCCTTTGCAGGCAGTTTAGATTCAATGAAATAAAAACTAGTGCACAATCAGACGGCGGTCTAATCTGTTTTTGAGGCATCGTGTTACATTTGTTGTTATAAAAGAGAAAGGAAAAGTAGATGAGTTGATTTGTAAATTGGTTCTGGGGTGGGTGTTTGCAGATTCCCAGCTTGTTAGTTCTTATTTTGTTAGTTCTTGCAGTGATAAATGATGACATTTCAGCGACATTTACTTGGAGCTGATGTTAAGGTGACTCAAGTGTTGTTTGTTCAAAAACTTTAAGTGTTAAATCGGATCATTCAGAGCTCATATTACCAAAGGCACACTGTTGATCTTTGCGCTCTTTTATGCTGATGCTGATGCTTTAAGCTCATGTGATTTTAACATGCTCAGTGTTGCTCCTAATTTATAACAGCACAACAGCAGCTCATAAACAGTTTTATATGTCAGGGTACAGTTCGGAATAAATAAATAAAAAATATATAGCATTTCTTTTTAGCATTCCTTTAGCCCATCGTTTGTCCTCTGCAAAGCTATCTACTGTATGTGTGCATGCCACTAAGTACGGCACTTTCTGATCAGACTTTTACACTTGGTTTATCTGTTGCACAATGCACTGCTGTCTGAGCAGACCCAAGCACACTCATCATTTATGTCTCCTCTAAAACGTGTAGTTTTTTCCAGTTTCTTTTTAGAAGCTCCGTGTTTCAGGATTCCAATCTGAGGAATAGCAGCAACACATGTGTAAGCTGCTCAAAAGTTTCAACACACGACCTTTTGCAATAAATCTGAGGAAATTTAAATTTCCCTTGCTCACAGACACATACTTCTCCCAGCATGCTCTGTCTCATCAAGCATTTTATTATTCTCAATTTTTACAATTTTTGGAGTGTGCCCTCCCAATGTCCATATATTAATGATTACATAAATTTGAATCCATTTGTCTGTTTCAAACAATCTGTAAGTCGTTTGTGTGCGTGCGTGCGTGCGTGCGTGCGTGTGTGCTGTCTTGCTATAACCAAATCTAGGGGCGGAATAGAACACTGAGGACTTGGGGACATATTTAAAAGTGTTATTGTTTTCTATAACTGTGGACCTCAGTAATTTCAGTCCCATGTCAGACTGTGTGCGTTGTTGTTTGTCCCACATCAACAGCATCCATTACTTGGACGCACAAGTGATGGAGTGGTCGCTTAAACGTGCGTAATTACGCAAACGTGCTAAGAGATGTGGGACAGTGCAAATTCCTAGCGCTATTAGCCTACATATAGGCTCCATATACAGGCGCCTAAGTAGGGTAAATGTTAATATGACCTACTTTCTAAGACTGCCTTTGCATCACACCCTACCTGATTCCCGAAGACTCCGATGGAGCAGGCCGTGGACACTTCCCCAGAACCAAACCACACTGACGCGATTCTAGACGGCATCCCAAGGATGAAGACCTGCGCGAACGAGGAGCAGAACTGTCCCAGGAAGGTCACGGCGAACAGGTCGGGTCTGACGCTGGCCACTTTGATCCACGTCCCCGCACAGTTGAGCGCTGTGGCCACGAGCGCGATGACCCGGAGCCCCTTTTTATCCAGCAGCCAGGTCACCGGGAAGACTAAAGGAATGTATGTCAGCATGAAGATCATAGATGTCCAGTCTATGGTGAAAGTGTCGATGTTGTAGAACTTCATGAAAATGTTGCTGATAATGCTGTACTGTATCCATTGGTAAGAGTTGCTCAGCGAATATGAGGCGAACAGGAGGACAATCAACCAGCGTCGCTGGTAAAGACGCGTAGGTTGCAGCGCTTCATGACCGCCCCCCTCGCTCGAATCCTCGCAGGGTTTCGCGACGTTGCCCCCCTCTAGTTTGACATGGTTCTCAGAGTCCGCCTTCCATATACTCTGATCGTCGCTCGGTTTAGTGTTTTCTAGCGCTTGTTTCTCACTCATATTAATCAAGTCTTCTCCGTAATACTCATCGGGAATAAACGTGACACTCAACTATTGCGGTTTAACCCCGTCAACTGAACTGAAAGTGCCTGAATTCGCCCTTTTTCATTGAGCAACATTCAGCGCTTTCCAAAAGTGTACCGTACACGACAGGTAGGCCTAAAACGTTGTGTTTTCAGCAGCAGAAGTTCAACATCCAATCTGTTTAACCTAACAACCTATAGCTTAAAAAACATACATATACACAGTGTAAAGAAGAAGCGCTGCGTCTTCCAATTATCGCGGTTGTCTCGAATCTATTGGTTCATTTCCTCCCCGGGGCTGAAGTTATTTTGGTAGTCGAACTTTCACCCAAATCAAAGTAAAAAGTTAAATAACTTGGAGTTACAGATAATGTAATGAGACCAAATAGTTATCTGAAGTCTGGTTTCCCGAGCGGTAACACGTGTTGGAGCGCCAGCTGTAACCGTCCGCTCGGACTTAAAACCGCCTTGGATCTTGAAACAAGTCGGTCAGCTCATGCACATGGGCGGAGTTAGATAAAGTGTTCTTTGTGGTATCTTAACGCGCTGTCACCCATTGACATCAGACAATATTAACAGACAGCAATGCCCGTAAATGCGCGTTAGTTGGTCTTTGGTGCGCTCGTAGTAAGTCGGCTATAAAACATGCTGACAATCACCACTTTATTGCAGTTGTTTCCTACTCTAAAAACACTGCAGATAACATCATTTATATCGAGCCTGCAGTTATGAAATAGTTGGCTAAGAGGTGACTCGAAAGGCTCAGGTGTGTTCCTGGACACGCACACACGCGCGCGCAGACAAAATAAGTTTTACGGGGACGTCTTTAAAATATTATTTTCTCCTTAATGGCGAAAGCTACGTTAATCTTATTTCTCATGCTGGTAAACAGTGCCATCTAGTGTCGTCCTGGAGGCTGTCACAAATTTTTGTCACCAGCGCCACTGGAGGTGTCACACAAACTGCTGTTTTGATAAAGATACGTCACAGTGATCATTCAAAAGGCGTCACATTTAATAAATAGATGGCTCTTCTCACACATCAGCTTTAACAACACAAGTCAAGACCTTTTGAATGCCAGGTTCCAGTTCTTCATTGTCAACAATTTATATTTGGTACATAGCCTGAAATCCTCTTTTTTTCCCCCTTTCTTTTCTTTTCTTCTCTTTTTTTTCTTTTAGGATCTTGACTTTACATTCTCTTTGTCCACAATCAAATCTGTCAAAAGCTCCTGAGAATTATCAATCAACAATAACATACTAAAAACACACAAACAACACAAGAAACACAAAAAGTGGATGCGATGAGGTGACTCAATGACACAAAAAATAAGCAATTTACAAAAATATCACCCGAGTCATCTCAAACTATGTATACTAGGTTGGTATTTCTCCTAATGTAAACATGGACTGGCTGATAATTTTGTTCAATGAGCCATTTAAGTTCACAGACAGATCACTGGTGATAAATCAGAAAAGCAGAGAGATGAGCAGAAGCAAAATAAATAGTTACAGCTTGGCTGGCACAAGGCAGCCTTGCTGGCCTGTCATGTTACTCCGTGAACAGGTTTTAACTTTGATTAACACCGATTGAAACGTCTCCAGTCAGTCTCTCTCCATTGAGGTCAGTCGTCTGTTTCGCAGTACATCTTCAGTAGTCAGTGGGGGGTCAGCGCTGGTAGTGTGGTACAGCGATTTGCTGGTGGCGGTACAGTACAGTCAAAAGTTTGGATACGCCCCAAACTTTGGACTGGTACTGTAGCTGCTGTGATGAGGAGGGTAGAGGAGGTCCGGGGTCTGAGGAGCCAGGCCGGGGCACAGAGGTTCGTGGCTGCTCAGCACATTTGCCAGATACTTGGCCTCCTCTGTCAGCTGCTTCACCTCCTTCCTCAGGGCGGCATTCTCCTTCTCCAGGTTCTCACTCTCCTGGAAACACGCAGGGGAGGGGAGGTTAGAGCAGAGCTGCTACATTTGTTATAGTGATAAAAATGTGTGTGTGCATATGTGTGTATGTGTGTGCGTGAGAGAGAGAGAGGTTAAGTGGGATAGGATAACATAAAGGTGATGGTCTTCACTACTCATTCCGGAAAAAGCAAACCTGCAGCCGCATATCTTGCTTCCACACAGGTGTTATTTTTGTGTGCGATGGCACAGAGTATATTTTAACCCTGAATATTTTCAAAAGGAAAGCTCAGACCATTTTTAACTGTCCATCTATGAACGCCTCCAATGGCTGGGCTACAATTTAGGTTCAACAGATCTGTAAAATCATGGTCCACAGAGGATGGCTCTTCTTGATTGTCACTATCAGACTGTAATAGGCTGTCATTAAATTGTGGTAGATTCACACATTCCCACTTCAGGATGAACTGTAATAACTTTGTTGAGTCCCCATTACTCCATCATCAGGTCAGTTTTTGAATTTATGGCCATCCTTTATGTTGAAGAAAGATTCCCACATTGAACACCTGATGCTGGGCGTGCTGGATGAAATGTTCAGCTTATCAGCACAGACACCCTGAACAAAGTATATATATATATATATATAAACATATAATAGAAACATTTCATAATTTCTGGTAGTAAAAAAAAACTGTGGCAGTCTTTGGGGAAAAAAAAGATGGTGGTTATTTTGTAATAACTAGGTTATATCATATCAAAAATGCCAAAACAGTGGTATTCCTGCCTATTGTAAGATAACTTATAATAAGACAGTCAGTAAAAGTTGCTTGTTGTTGCTACCTAAGATAGACTGCTGTTTGTTTCAGTACTGAAATGAATAGGAGTTAGTAAAACAAAAACTATCTACAGCATACTTTGCTTTGTTGTGAAGTAGAGATATTGGTGACAAAACTGCAAAGGTCGAGAAAAACACACGTTGCTCTGCTACATCAACCCATAACTACTGATTGAAACTGTGTGCAGCTTGCACCACAGTCTGAGAAAAGGTGCATTTCTGACATTTTGGCTGCGACATTTTCCAAAACAAGTGGAAAGAAGGTGTCTTTCTAACTAATCATCAGCTTTTAGCAAGTAGAGCAAACATCAGGGCTTCATGCTTTTTTCTTTCTTTCTTTCTTTTTTTTTTCTTTTTTTTTAGGTTTGTGTGGGAATTGTAGGAGAGAAATCTTCCACTTGGTTAATTAAAAGGTCATCTCACCATGGCCAAAAGATCATAAAGCTGAGCTGTGAGTCCTTACTGTCACAGAACCTTTGGGCAAACCCCTGTACTTGCGTCACTTAGCCAAATACGGCCCACTGCTATCAGTGTTTTACAAGAAGTGACTGCCTTTTTCTCCCCTCCTGCCCACGACATGTAGCATTCAAGCTCATTTACAAAGAAGAAAAAAAAAATACTACTGAAGAAACAGGAAATAAGCCACAGTGTCAAAGAGAGGGAAAATTCACCTTCCTGTTTATCTAGTGCGACGATGAAAGTAAAACCACAGGCTATATTCTGTGTGACTGATGGGTTTAAAGAGATTGATAATATGTACCATGCTTCATAGAAAGGATTCTCACATATTCAAATCAGCTACACTGGATCTACTACTGCCTACAATGTGGCTTCACTGAAGGTTAAAATCTCTTCAGCTCATCTGATAAAGTTCACTGAAACAGCTGCTCTTGAAGCATTACAGCGAAAGAGCTCAGCGCTGCATGCATCATCTTTTCTTGAACGAGGAAGTCACATGGAGAGTGGTTACATGGTCAGTGGTTTGAAATACAGGTTGATGTAAGAAATGACATCGTGCTGAGATAGTGGAAGCATTCAATAGGCCAATACTCGCTCTTAGCGTAACTCCACGAACCTGCACATCCAGCCGAAATGTGCTACTGACTCACATTAAAAGAAGAAGAGCTATAAAATATCAAACAAAGGAAGCGGTGAACAAAGAGCCTCAACACACTCTTGTCGTCACACTCAGTGCTGCAGTCTCTGGTGCCTGATTCTGCTGCAAAAGGGAGTGATTGCCCACACGTGCTAATTTATTCCTTAAGCTTCTGCAAACACACAGAGCAGCGTCCAAGTGTGCAGCCCGACAGAAGCCATGACACATCGCCACATGGTCAGGTAGCATTTTGTAAATATAGTACAAATCCACTCCCGGAGGCATCAAAGAGCTACATAGGCGCTCAGAAAGCGTTGCAGTCTGTTACCGTACTGTAAGTTTATTTTGATGTGGTACGGAGTTATATTTGGAGTTGAACAGTTGGCAGAGCCTTCAGTCTGCACAAACATCCCTGGTGCTTTCGTCACTATTCACAGCAATAGGCTGAATTAACAGCTTTGACTTTACTCTGTGTAAATTTCCTTTACTCGAACTTTTTCTCATAAATCTTGCAGTTATCGATAAGGCGCTTTGAAACCAGCAAGGCGGACTTGTTTTCAAAATGTCTTGCCGAGACATCTGTTCGAGTTGTGTTGCTCTGAGTGTGTCAGTGTGGTGCAAGGTGCCCTTACCAAGTGAAGGCTGTCGGCTTTTTGAGTTTGCCTCAACCTGCTCTTCTGGGCAGCGATCCGATTCTTTTCCCTGCGCATCACCTTCTTTGGGTCGTCTGGGTTCTAAAATAAGACAGAATTCCCACAGTTAGTGTGTTTGTGCAATGACACAGAGGTCAAATGACATTAGGGCCGCTGGAAGGTTCCAGACTCCTGAGAAGGTGAATGTGTGAGAAACCTGGTGATCTTTTATGCCGGACACTCTAGCTGGAGTGTCAGAATGGTCTCGTTTAATGGCAGTTTGGGGAAGACTTGCCTTACATCACACCTAATGTGCAAGGGCAGGGTCGGGGAGTGGCTGAGTCATCAGTTAGGTATAACGCACACCCTGTTTCATGTCCTGAACACTCGATTTTCTTGGTATCATAATAACTAATCCATTTCAAAATGCTGAGTCAGTTGGACATCAAAGAGATAAGAAATTCAGTATCTAACCTCTTCTGAATGTCTGTTAACACCTCACTGAAAATCCCCCAAATAACCTCGCTTCTCACCGAAATAACTTGACATGATCAAAGTTATTTTAATGCCCCGCAGCGTTAATATATTGCTTAAGCAATGTGTCTCCAGAGCACACTTGAGCAAGATAGAGAGTGGCAGAGACTGGCACATGTGAAACCAGCCGAGGGTGATGGGCAGCGTCTCCCATGCACAGAAATGCACAGTACATGCTGTATTTAACACGATGTCTGTTCCCGACAGCTCTCAGCTCATTCACAGTTTGAGGACTTGCAAAAACAATGGAGTCCCACTACTTGGGCAAAGTGATGCGTTTTTGCAATTCACAAAAGCCTACACTTGCAGCGAGTCATGCCTCCAGCCCATGTGTGCATGTGAGACACTCTGGGAAACTGTGAAAAGAGCCAACAGAGACAGGATGGGTGTCTCTAGTGGTGGCTTTTGTTGCTGCCCACAAAAATATGCATGAAACAACGCAGCCAATCAAAGGTATGAGTTGAAAACATACCCCCGAAATACATCCTCGGATGTTTAACTAAAAATCGGACCAGCAAAACTGGACGCATCCTTGTTAAAGTAAATGAACGACACACACTTACCGCTCTGCCTCCAGGTGATGGGGACTTGTAACTTGTGTCATTGCTGTCAGAGCCCTGAGCCATAGCCGACTGTAGCGACTGAAACTTTGCGTCTTTGTCCACTTCTGCTTTGTGTTTTTGAGTGTGTGTGCGTGATCTGGTGAATGTGTGTCTGTGTATGTGTGTGTGAGAGAGCGAAAGAGGCAGAAAGAGAGAGAGAGGGTGAGAGGCTTTGTAGCTAAGAGCGCTAAGAAGAACTTGGCTTACCACGAGCACTGAGTGTCTTTCTTCCCTCTTTTCTTTGCTGCTCTGTCCCTCCTCTTTTCTCTCGCTCTCTCTCTCTCACCCTCTCTCTCTCTCTTTCTCTCTCTCTCTCTCTCTCTCTCTCTGATACTAGCTGTCTGCCTAATTAGCTGTACTGATGTGGTTTCTGGTAAGTTGCACTAGACTGGAAGTCACATGTCTGTTGGAAAGTTAAACGCGAACAAGGCAACTGTGTAAACTCCAGAAAAATAACATACCCAGAGTCTAACTCACACTTTTACATGTCAGTGGATGTTCACAGCCTCACAATATACTTGCCTATAACATAAAAAAAAAACAAATTGTGTTTCTTTTTGTTTTTCTTTGGAAGCAGCACAGCAGAGACGAATTGTGAATTTCTCCCAAAAGAACAGATTAATCTATGTACAAACATTGTTTCAAGGGTGATTATGTGTGCCAAGCGGGGATAGGATGGGGGGGGGGCATGTGTGTTAAACAGGCACCATAGGCTTCCTCTTTTTTTTTTAACTGCCCCGCATATTACTGTGTTTCAATTTCATCCTCAAGAGACTGCATCCCAAAACTCCACATGGATGACTGGGCTGTGAGTATTTACACATGCTTCATGGTAATTTCCAGAACTGTACCACACTTTCTTACTTGCGACGCACCAGCTGCAAAATAGGTAGAGTGATCTCAAGCGTGCTGGCAATGAGAAATGCCCAAGGGGCTCCCCAAAGCCCCACTCACAATTCTGTCATAGTCTTTTACTCTAAACTGATATATTTATGTGTGAAGAGTGCGGGGATCTTTGCGAAAATGTACAATTTGAGGAGGGGGAACATACTGGAAGTATTTTTTTTTTTGTCATACTTAGACTATTACTGTAATGCTGAACTGAAAAAAATCACACTTGCACTTTTGTTTCAGTGTCCAACACGCTCTATCTAAAAGTGAGGTTTTTTTGACCTTTTTAAGGTCACGGTGCCCTCCGCTCATTAGTCCTTTTTCTTGTTTGCCCCCATCACGAGACAGCATTTGGTCGTGCAAGAACAAGATTTTCTTGTGAGAAGAAAAAAAAAAAGAAAAAAGAAAAAAAAAAAAAAAGAATCAGGACTAAAACAGCTTTGCTTGGCAGAACAGTCCTCCCACACAAAAACATGTTCCACCATCACAGGAATTTTGAAGAGCTTGGGCAAGGGCAGACATTTCTAATACTTGGCATTTAACGCTGTCCAAAAGAGTTGAGGCTGCAAGAGAGAGAGAAAGAGAGAGAGAACGAAAGGAGGAAAGCTGCTTTGTTAAATTCTGCTTAAGCCAGGATACACACGTTTTAGTATAAAGATAGTTTTCACAGCTTGGACACAGTACAGCCCACACCTTACATGACCTAACATTACTGGAAGTGTAGGGCCGCTCAAAAACACCACAATCTCACCATATCACCTTTAACGTGTACAGTGAACAATTTCAAAATGTGCAACAGCTTTAGAAATACCTTTTTAACTGTTGGTCCTTTGAAACGTCAGGGTTTTTTTTTTTTTAAATTTGCTCTCTCTATCGTAATTCTGCTGCCCGGTCAGGCTCACAGAAGTAGTAAAAGGCTCGGCTGTGCTTATTATCAGAGACAATTAAGCTCAAGCTTTGCACAGTTGATCACATAACATCCACCGTGAGTAAGATTTCGTAAAAAAAAAAAAAGAAAAAAAAAGTGACAGCTCATAAGTATGGTTTTGATGAATTTTAATTACTGCTCTAAACAATACTCACTCCTCTTCAACAGGACTCCCTTACTTGGAAAAACCCAGACAGGCCATTTATTTAAAATGCAAACTGCACTGCCCTCATATGTGGTCTCCCTTCCTTGGAAATGACTGTGGGAGGTTTCTAATAAGCGCCATATTTAAATATATATGACCCGCTCTTTTTGAGTTTTTGTGTTATGCAGGTGTGACTTATACTGCAATACTACATATTCCCGAGGTTGTTCAGTCTTTTAAAGATACCAAGTCCTGAAATGTTGTAATTTTTTGAACATATTGCTTCATTTAAGATATGAGGCAATATCATAAATTAAGAACTTCCTAAAAGTTGGTGCTCAAATATTGTAAATTTTCATCTGTCATAACTACTGTGCATCAGCGTGGCAAGTGAAATCATAAAATCCCAAGTTGGTATAATCACTTCCTCCTGCTGGAATATGACTTCAAGGATTGCCAGTCATTGTGATTTGAAATGAAAGCTGTGCGGTCAAGAATATTATCAATTAAGGTAAGTATTAAAGAAAGAAAAAAAGAAATTTGTTCTTGCACACTATTTGCGTCACTGTCACTATTTATCATTTGAATGAATCTAATCTAGTAACCAGTTATTTAACTGAAATCAGTAATGATAGTTGCAGCTGTCCTCCAGGTGGAGGTGGTGTGGGACAAATAGAGCAGCTGGTTTGTGAGACAAAAGAAGGGACGATGAAACTCAGTGATGGAAAAAAATCACATGAAAAGATGGTGTGTGTTGTGTGAATAGGTTGAAAAGACTGGGTCTCGCTGTGTTGCTCAGGCTGCACTGCAGCGTCTATTCACAGGCGCGCTCCCACTACTGAGCGGCACGGGGGCTTTGACCTGCTCCGTTTCCGACCTGGGCCGGTGCACCCCTCCTTAGACGACC
>JAVDPK010001061.1:297818-307905 GCA_034780415.1 Cichlasoma orientale | reverse complement strand
CCCGGTAGCTTGGATTACAGGCGCGCGCCACCGCACCCGGCGAGGAGCAGCCTCATTCACAGAGCTTTTAACTATGAGTGATGTGACGTCATCAGGAAGACGAGGCAATGACGGAAACAACTGCAGCTGACAAAACTTTGCCCCAAATGTGTGTGGATTTACGACAGAGAATCCCGCTGTCGAAAATGTCGACGCTTGTACATTTATGAGTCACAATTTTAAGCCCCAGTACTACAGTTTAGTCAGCTCGCCTTTAACAATCACA
The DNA here is from genome assembly GCA_034780415.1 of Cichlasoma orientale. Lineage (NCBI taxonomy): Eukaryota > Metazoa > Chordata > Actinopteri > Cichliformes > Cichlidae > Cichlasoma > Cichlasoma orientale. The sequence continues at coordinate 307,640 of JAVDPK010001061.1, read as the reverse complement.
AATCAACCAGTACATCTATACAGACGCTTTGAAATTGACAATGGATGTTTCTTATGATTTAAACCAAATTCAGCAGGCTTTTGTTTCTTCTAGTTTTCTAATAGTCACCTTGAAAGCACAGTTACTAAGCAGAGTAATCTTTATAAACAGATATCTACATATGAATATGCACAACTCAGTAGAGGAGCCCGAGGGCTCCCAGACTGCCTCCTGTAATTTGTCAAAGAACTCCAGGACCAGATTTTACACGAGAAATAAACTAATCACACAGAACTGTGTAAGAATAAGTTTGTGGCTATTTCTGTGTTTAAAAGATTGTTAATAAGTGGATATATTTTCACCTTTTAGAAGGATGCAGTAGTTATTACATACAGCTGCTGTGTTGAAAGCTTCTTAGGCACTTAGTCTGGCTCAATGACTGTATGTGTATATGCTGCTAAACACTAATAAGGGAACACTTTTTAATCAGAGTATAGCATCAAGTCAGTTAAACTTCTGGTATATTGATCTGGTCAGTTAAGTAGCAGTGGGGATTGTTAATCAATTCTAGTCGGTGCACTAGAGGGGCAACCGCCAAAACAGGAATGCTTTTACAGGTGGAGGCCACTGACATTTTTTCCTTACTCATCTTTTGACTGCTTTTTTCACTAGGTTTGCATGTGGCTATGGTCAGTGTCAATACTGGTAGCATGAGGAGATACCTGGACCCTAAAAAAGTTGCAGAGGTAGTCCAACTCCTCTAGGATGGCACATCAATACGTGCCACTGCCAGAAGGTTTGCCGTCTCCGAGCACAGGCTCAAGAACATGGAGGAGATTCCAGGAGACGGGCAGTTGCTCTAGGAGAGCTGGACAGGGCCCTAGAAGGTCCTTAACCCATCAGCAAGACCGGTATCTGCTCCTTTGTGCAAGGAGGAACAGGATGAGCACTGCCAATTTTTCAGTCTTTGAATTCAACTCTCTGTAGGCTGATTATTTTCATTTCCATCAAACAATGTGGAATCCTTTCATTCCTACTGTAACACATTACCTAGTCCATATTAGTATAAATATTCAACATGACTTTTTTTTCTCATTGAGATTTGATGTTTTCAGAGCATTCCTTTAATTTTTTGAGCAGTGTATTTTACAGTCATTGGTCTGCCTGGATGTTTGCACAGAATAATTTTTAAGGGAAAAAGGTCAGATATGTTAGTGTTTTATGATTTTTCAGTATAAGCTTCTGCATTACTTGTATCTGATGTTTTATAAAACAAAAGCTCCAATGACAGCCTCCAACCATCCTCACTGACTCACCTTACCTTCAGTTAAAAACTGATCATGTCACTGTCCCACTAAACACATGGAGAACATGAGCAAAATGATGACGTGAAACAGGTTTTTACATAATTGTGAAGTATTTATTATTTTGAGGTCATGACCGAGAAAAAAAACTTGACTCTTAAACTTAAAAAACAATTTTCTAAAAGAAATCACTCCAAACAATACATTAAAAGAAAAGAAAAGATTAGGTAAATGAAATGATGACAGCCCACAGACACAAAGACCTTCCACAGTTTCACATGCTGACCATCGGGCTTCTGCCAGAACCGCTGGACTTGATTAGCTGCGAGAAAGAAAACAGAGTTTATTAAGTGCAAACATATGCTGGCATTCTTACATCATCAAATTAAACACACAATTCATTATGGTTTTAATTGGAAGCATCTTTTGTCAGCCATGTGATACTATTATCCACATACTAACAATTCAATAAAATGTGAGTTGACATTAGCCCCATCTGTTCACCTGCTCTGTGCTTTTGTCCACTTGAGGGCGTGCCTTGGAGGCACAGATGTGGTCGGGTGGTAGAAGGTACATCCAGCTCGTTTACACAGCGCCGCGAAGCGACAAGGCTGCAAGAAGAGCAAAATCAGATTTCCTGGGAATCTGAAAGCAATGAATCTGTTTTGTAGTAAAACGGCCCTGATGCAGCGTTTTTACCTTGGGATGATAAAAGGGACAGTCCATCTTCTTGCACTCTGGGAAGAAGCGACAGACGCTGGTAGGCTGAACTGGCTGCACTGCTGTGAACATAAAGTCAAGGTGGAGCATGTTAGGATGATTACGACAGTTTAGAAACATGAGACTCCAACAGTTACACAATAATGCTGTCGCACAGAACGTTTGGGGATAATGGTCCATGATCGTTTGAATTTCTGAAGCAGATGGGGGTGTTGCTGGAGGTCAGAGTGAATGAGAGGACATAATAAGACAACTTCACATCTTTTACCAAACTTGTTATAAATTTGTCATTTATAGCAGTTGACTTATGATCGGCCATCTTTAGAAATTTTTGTGTAAATGTCTTTGAGAATCACTAATAATAAATCATGTTGATGAAAAATGATGTATTTCTTATTTTCTGAGCTATAGGGGATTTTTGGTGGTCATGTACATCATGGAAATCATGAAAATGGAAAAAAAAAAAAACCAACAACAGTGAAACATTCAAATACTGACGCGGACTGGTATTAAATTTTTGTGAGACAACCTTTGAATTCACATGAGAATGCAACTTCAGGAGACTAAGATGTCAAATCAGCTTGACTTTTGACGACTGAATAGGCAGATTAACCAGACGTACTGTCACCTAGTTCTGAAAGCCATCCTCCCACAGGGAGCACTTCAACTTTTGTACACTCTTTCTGATAAGCCAAACACACACTTTCACCTTTAGTCTAAAAGGGAACAGCAAGGTCCCAGCTTATCTTGGTTAATCAGATAAAAAGTGCTGGGATTTCCATAGACGTAAATGAGATGCCTGAGCCGAGACTCACAGGGCACTAGAGACGGATCAATGGACCTGACAAAGATCTACTCTGCATGACGCTCACAGACCTTACCGACACACACCAACTTGATAAACAGTTTATCTATGACACAGATCTAGATTACCCTGGCAAAGATCTAAGATCTGTATCATTGAGGTTAGGCCTATTTTATTAAGCATGACGCAAGTAAATTGGTTGAAGATTCAAGTGTTTTACATAAGTAAAAGGTAATGTATCAATGCATTCTTGACCTGCTAACATTAAACAGGTTATATTTACTTTCTATCTACACCCCTCAATTTTTTTTTTAACATATTTAAACTCGCGGTCCTCAAGTGAGCTCATTTGACACCACTTGAGGTCATTTACAGAAAAATTTTAAGTGGATCCACAATGACTGAAAATATTTATGCTTATCACCCTCATAGAACTGTGTCAGAATCTCATCAGTCCCTTGGTATAAAATGAACAGTAGAAAACCCAGCAGAAGCTGAGCTGGTGAGTGTTTAATTGTAAAGGTTATGAGAGTGTACCTGGTCTGGGTGGAGGAGGAGGAGCCGTGCTTCTGCGGCTCACATGAGTGAAGGGACAGTCTGGCTTGGTACACCTTGCGTCGTATTTACAGTTTGGATGCACAAAAAGGCATTTATCCCCAAATTTGCAGTTGGGAAAAGTCCTTAAGGAAAAAAAAAAACACACTTAATCATAAATAATGACTGAAAGTAATAATAATTTAAAAAAAGATGTCACAACAATAATTCTTCCTGTTTTTTTACACAGCTACTTACTTGCACTGTGTTGTTGGGTGATGGTACAGACACTCATCTCCACTTTTGCACACCGGCCAGAACTTGCAGCGCTCCATGACCTTTTGTTTTTTCACAGGGACAGCATTCTCCTCTGCCATTTCAATATCCATCATCTCATCTGTCAAAAAATAAAATGATAGAGAGCTTTAACCGGTTAGTCCTAAGTATAGAATAACTGTGTTTTAAAATGCAACACAAAAACTAAGTTACTGATGATCATATCACTTTAGTAACTCTGCTGAGTCCACAGACCTTCTGATGTGACCCCTCCCTGTAGCCTCTGAAGGACGCTGACTTTGGGCTCTCTGTGGGCATGGCTGGCTGCCTCAGTGACGTTTACAGGTGGTCTCACCTCATCCAGGTCAATGTCACACTCTGCAAGGTTACCCAGCGGGCTTGGTACCCCATCTAATGTCACTATGAACTTCGGGCTGGCAGAGTCACCTCTCTCCTTGCTAGTGTAAGTCAGAAAAGCAAAACAGACAAAACTTATGACAATCCAGCAATGGCACAAACTTGTCCTTATTTATACAAGGACAGAGGCCTGTACTACAAAGCAGGACTGCATCTTAATCAGGTAACTTTATTTAACTCTGGGTTTTCTGTATTACAAAGGTGGTTTACTTCTTACTGCGGGTTACATTACCATAATAATTTATACTGGAAAAATAGCCTGTTCTAGAGTGGGTTAGGTTCTAGAGTAAGGGCTACAACAGGTATAAAAGCACCACCTACTGACCAATCAATAGCATCACCATTCCTGGAAGGGTCCCTCAAATCTCCGTGCACAGCAGGTCTAAAGTTTTTTAATAGCATCTTTGTATTTCCTGATGTACATCAATAATAGCTAAATCTAGATTTTTAGAGGCAACTTTATTCCTCATTTTTTCAATTTTGGGCTGCAAACAAGTAAGTACACCTATTTGTAATTGCTGACCTTACATCAAATTCGCATGTAGACTAAGCCTACTTTTGAATTCTGTTTTTATATTTATTCTTTACTCTCAGACCGTTAAACACCACCGGGTAAAAGAATAAAAACTATTAATTTAATGAAATACTCAATGATAGACCTGTGATACTGAGAAGTCTGTTAACTTACACATTTTTTTGCTGGCTTTCTTTCCTGGATTCAAATGGGTTAAACTTTATTATTACAGAAGATCTTGTCCAGATTTACTGACCAAAGTGCTTAAAGTAAACACACATTTACACAGAATTTCTAATACCAAAATACTGTGAACTTTTTCTCTCTCGCACACTCACACTGCTGCTGTATCTGCAGCAGCTATGGTCTTTTCAATCTGTATTGTGTATTTAACCTCTTTGCATTTTATGCATGTATATATTCATATTTAAGTTCTATCTTGATTTGTAAAAATCAGCCGCTTTGCTGGCAGTACACTTATCCGTGTTTGTGATCGGTCAGATCACCACTTAGCCTGATTGCCAATATTAGGATACGTGAATCCAGATGAAAGACAGACACCAAACATATGTTGAACTTGCTTTGCAGTACAGGTCCCAGGTCAGAAAATATACAGATACAGTAATGTGTGTGCGTGTACCTGGCTTGGACGGTGCGTGGTAACGCAGACAGGACTTGCTGCTGATTTCCAACTGGAGATTCTCCCACTTGCGGTCTACTCATTATGAAGGAACGTGTATCAAACGTCTTCACTTCACTGCCTGCAGTGACCTCTATACCTAGAGGCATGCCACAAATGTGTACACAGAATTTCCAGATATCAAACATCTTTGATAGGTTTAAAATATTTTGAAGTTATGTGTCATTTCATTTGGAAATAATTTGTCTTAAACTGATTAAGACTCACCATATTCATTCTGCTCTCTTCTATTATTGTTCTCCAACTGAAGCCGTGATGCTAACGATCTGGTCGGAGCTGGTAGGAAAAAAATTAAGCATTCGAGTATATGCAGTTGATGATTAAAAACACCAGACTATATACCAGGAGCACTTAGAGAACAATGTAACACTTTTTAATCTTTATTTGCCTGCGACAGTCAAAACAAATCAGATTATTTTATTATTATGCTCTACTGCACGTTCCATAGTTTTGTCATATCCCATCCATATACCAACTATACAGGCTTGTGACATTCACAAAAAGTACATGAACGTCACTAAATTATGGTCTTCTGTTCTTTGAGCTACAAAATATGAGACATAGGTTGCAAACAGACACATACTTGAGAGTTCATGAGACCATGTGGTGTTGCAGTGACATTAAAGCTAGTGCCAAAAGTGGGCGTTTCAACCCGTGCATATGAAACTCTATACACACCAGGCATTCTGGAGGGAGGGAGATCTGTGGCAGTGTAGGCCTGCACCCGGGGGGCCAGGCTGTGAAGGTGCTCCTGGACTAGCTGGATGGCTGCAGTCATCTCCTCATTGCTAGCCAGACGAGTACGAGGTGCCACAGGAACAGTCTGTCTCTGTGGCACTGTACAGAAAGGTCAACGTAAGAACGATAGAAACGACAATAGAAATTCAGGCTAACTTACAGGATGTATGTGGTTAAATGTACAACAGTGGGAACGCACTTGTTGGGTAGGTAGTCGTTTTGGTGATCGAGTCCTGTGCCTCAGAGATGGCTTTCAGTATCAGATTTCTGTTGGCTTGCTTGGCTGGTGGGAGAGTAGGTCTGAAACAATACAAACCTCAAAGCTGTTAGAGCCCATGAAAAAGTATCGATTACATGTGACTCACAAGAAAACACACCTGTGGTTTGAGTACACACAACCTACGAACGTCCCGTAAATAAAAGAACCACGAGGCAGAAAAAAGTTACCTGACTTGCCCCTTTGTTTCCACAGTATAAACCAAACCAAGACGCTAATATGATATGAAGTGTTAATACTGACTTCCGTTCTGGTTTGGAGGGGAGGGACACTCTACTTGAGAGGCCTCTGGCACCGTAGCTGGTGTCCTCTTCGTCCACATCATCGCTGTCCTCGTCTGCTTCTCGGTTCACTCGTACCACAGAACTTGCTACTGGTGCCTTCCGCTTCCTTGAAAACTCTTCTTGCTAAACAATGAAAGCAAGACATTATTGTTGTGGAAAAAATAAGTTGAGCTCTGAAACCAAACTGATTTTATGATGATTTATTGAAAATAAGAATATAATCTTTGCAAAGGGATCAATACAGCACGTGGAGCCTTCGCACTGGCATTGACCAAAGAACAAAAATAACCACAGTGCCTTTATACTCATTGTGTTGATACAATCTTGTCCTTGCCAGCTGTGGGGAGTTCAAGTTCCCACCATCATGCAACATCAGCCTGATAATAAGTGTGTCATGGCCTTGGACACAGGCTGCAAAGAAGTTTTGTTTTTCTCATCTTGACACACTTGGTCTTTGTACTAGAAAATTACAATTACATACCAAGGAGCTACACAGAGGTTATTAGAGTTGAAAAACAAATTTTCCATTACAGTTATTACTATCAATCTTTATCCACACATATCTGATATGCTGTCAACAGAAAGTGAGCAAAAGTAGTTTTATAATACCTTGGTGGATCCAGTTCTGGAGGTTCTGCTGGTTCTGGTGGCCTGCTGCCTAGTGTGAGAGGATGCTTCCACAGAGCTTACTGATGTGAATTGGCCCTGGCCAGGTCTATAGATTTCAGTGCTGTGTCTACTAGCTGCTCCATGTGTACGACCGTGGTTGGTGCTGATTTCTAAAGGCTCATCTGCGATGAGGTCGTCGTCCATCTCTGGTTTGATGTCAATAACAGCCTCTGATGGGAGTGGCTCCATCAGGGGCTTAACACTGGAGGAAAGCCGAGAAGAACCCTTGTCCAAGGACCCCCTCCTAATAACAAACAAAGAAATATCTGTGTGTTTTTTTCTCACTAAAAGGGAACATAAACAAGAAATACAACCACACAGACACTTCCAGGTCTGCCTTGACCAAAGACGTTTTTGTTGACTAGTGTTTGTGGTAAACAGACATTTAACAATTTCATTACTGAAATATATACTTTTCTGGGGGGAAATCAGAACATATTTTGTGTTCCAGGGCCAAGAATGTTATAAGTTACACCATCATCACTGGTTTAAATGATAAAGAAACTGTAACAATGATCTTACAGTATAAATTCTACAAAAGCATGAAAGAAGTAAGCCGCCATTAACGACACCTGCTAAAGACTGGCTACTGCTCCAGTCACACTAGGAAAAATAGTGGCTGGAGACCTCCACATGAGCAGAATTATTGCGAACATGTGCAATGAACTTGTGATCTTGTTGCTCCTGAAATGGTTTCTTTAAAGACGGAGCCCAGGTCTGAGACTACCTGCAGTCAGCTGCCGTCTTCAAAGTGACATCAATGCATCAAGAAGGAGATAAAATGGCAGCAAGATGGAGCCAGTCTGCTATCAGTTTGTGATTTGATTGGAGTCAAGTTGGCAATTACATGTAACATGTTTGTGAAAATGTGGCAATTAAATGTGATAATTCGTCAGAATCTGCAAATCTGCTGCCTTCTACATGCACACATTAAAATTCACACTACCCCCCCCCCCCCAAAAAAAATACCCCACTGTTTAGTCACAATGAAGTTGTCGTCCTATTTTTACTTAGTTTTACTGTGCCATATCCTAAGGTTAAGATGCCTAGATGTTATGATAAGTCCTGTGTGAGTTTGTTAAATAATAGGTACGCTTCCCTGCAGAGGACCCAGGGTTCATCAAGTGATCTCACCCTTTGGATTTTTTTTGGTCTGATATAGGTAATTACCACCTGATAAGTACAGGGACCAGTCTTGTAAACATGTTTTCCCTTGACTGATCAGGTTCATCTAAGGGTTTTCTAATCGATCAACATTTTGCTGTTGGGAGGCAACCTGAGACACTAATGCTTCAGGTACCTGCTTTCATGTGCAGAGCTGGACACACGGGCTTCCATCCTATCTCCTCTTAACTCCTCTGCTCGGCCGTTTTCATCTACAGATGATCGACTCTTCCCACTCGCAGTACCACTGTCAGACTGCAGCTGTTTGAGGGATGCAGGCTCTAAAACAACAACAAAAAATGAGGCACACGTTCATAAAAGAGACAAACTGTTTTTTCATTTCTATTAAAAAGTGCAGAGATGTATTCAACGCAGGAGAGGCTTACCTGCTGCAACTGTTCTTAATTTCTCCAAAACACCATGCAGCCTAAAAATTAAGGAATAAATTAAATTTAAGGCAAAATTGTGCATCTTTCTTTCACATTTTACAAAAAAGACAAATAGACACATAGCATTAATAATTAGATCGCACCAGGTTGTGAACTTAATCGTGTTGTTTCCGAGGAAAAGAGAGAGATCGTCAGCCATCTGTTGGGAGGTTTTCTTGTTTGCTACCATAACCATAATATAATCTGGGAGCTCTTCATCTGAAAAGAAAAATAAACACATACACCGTGTAAAACAAGTTTAAAGAACAAGGTAGCTGCTGTCCAGAGGCAATCACTGAACTTCATTCACCTACCAATATATGCACCAAGCTCCTGAAGTTTCCCTTTGATAGCAGCCTGGAAGAGATTAAACGCACAACCGGAAAGTGTTATTTAAACAAATTCTAGATAGCATGCTAGCTACGCTATCAACATTCATTAACAACCCCAGAGTTAACCCAACGTAGCAATGTGTTATACACTAAGGAAGTTGTCGAAATCGAAAATAAATTAAGGAGTCTATGACGCTGCCCGCCGGAATATTACCGAGAGAGGCAACAATCCCATGGCCTTGAAACTAAAAACAATAAGTTCGGCTAGCCTGACACATTTAAGCTAGCGAGCCAGTGTTAGCTTGCAGCGCCTTTGTTACGCTAACGTTTACCACGTAGGCTATTTAGACTCCACCCTTACTCTTACTCACCCTTATTTTCTTGCTAATTTCAGTACCAATTTCCATTGCTGTTCTTTAAATCAAGCAAATTAGTTATAAAAGAGGCAACTGTTTTTGCAGCTGCACCGCTAAACACCAGGGACAAATGTGACGTCGAATCACGTGACAGCTGGAGGTAGCCCAGCAGGGACAAAAAGTATCTATCTATCTATCTATCTATCTATCTATCTATCTATCTATCTATCTATCTATCTATCTATCTATCTACAGTGGTGGACAGTAACGGAGTAAATTTACTTGAGTACTGTACTTAAGTACAATTTTTGAGTATTTTTACTTT
>JAVDPK010001061.1:268417-280443 GCA_034780415.1 Cichlasoma orientale | reverse complement strand
TGGTCCGGCCCACTTAAGATCAAAATGGGCTGTATGTGGCCCACGATGTAAGATGAGTTTGACATCCCTGTTCTAGATAATGACTTCTTGTTCTTACTTTTTCTTATTTTTTCAGCGGCTCCCTTTCACCCTACCAACATCTGACAGTGTCAGTATTTGATGCTGCTAGACAAAAAAACACACCATGACTGGATATGAGTATGTCATGTAAAGATCTCTAGTTTTCTTGTATGTCACAATGTCAATTTCGTTATATGTCTGACATATAATGACAATAAATTGATTCTGATTCTGAAGCCTAAAATTAACAAAGTCTAAAAAATATATAAATCTTGATTGGGATCTTAGACTGTTCTTTCAGATACTACAACAAGAAATTCTGTGAGTTACCTTTCATATCTTACTTGAGTGCATAGGCTACATATCCATTAACATAGTGTAGGTAGTACCATTGAGCTCTATGTGGAAACAAAGGGAAAAAAAACTGAAGTTATCTCATAAAGCTACAAAAAGGTTAAATGTATCCAGGTAGTAAATGAGTTAACAAATCTTCTGTCCCTGTTACTGAAGTTATAGTTTAACTATAACGTCGGGTTTCCTTTTATCCGGCCACAAAATGTGTCACAGTGGGGAAAAAAAGAAAAGAAAAGAAAAAATCAGCCTTGAGCCTGCCGTGCAAATTCACCATGACAGGACTGCTGAGATAGCTCTGCGTCCACAGCAACGCTCGGAGAACTGTCTGCCTCGCCGTCCACACGGCAACAAAGCGCACACAGTGGGCCTCAACCAATCAGGATGCTTTAGAGGTGACAGGCCCGGGCCAGGTCTTCCTTTGCTCTCTGTCGCTATGGCTGCTGTGGTTTTTTTGTTTTCCTGAGAGAAAAACCTGTGGATAGAGGAAGAGAGAGACACAGAGAGATTTCTGTCACAGAGCAGAAGTCCTGTATTCATTATAAACACTCTCAGTAGGCACATGTACAGCTAGTAGGTTTTGGATGAGCTTGTCTGAATACGAAAGCTACATTTGAGGATGTCTTGTGGATAAATGTGTGATTTTCTGTGGGTGGCACATTTCTACTGAGTTTGCACCTTTTCTCATGTGTGGTTTGCACAGCATACTTTTTTTTCTATTTGGATTTATGTGACTGTCTGCTTCTGTTTATTTGTCTAGACATTAGCACCACAATAGATACTGTGAGTATGATAATAGGTTTACAGAGAAATGGCAGAAAGAACAACCTGTTCAAGTCTGCACACTCTTGTACTAGCAAGTGGCAGACTTACTTTGCAGTTTGCAGAGGGAGCATTTAGATCTGCATGTTACATAAGCTCAACTTATTTAATGTTCTGCAGAGAATAAACAAATCAACCAGTAATGAGCTGAAGCTACAGCCTTTTTAGTTTCATTTTTTTTTAAAAAAGACTCTTTAATGGAACAGTTCCTTTAATAGCACATATATTTTTAGGCAAACAGTGCAGGGCTGGTGAGCTGTAGTAAGAGGCACTGATGTTGCGCTGAGGAGAGCAACAATGACTGCAGCTCAGCTCCTCTCATCAACAAATTCAGCTCACTGTGTGCTTTTAAAAGTCCACTTATGCTGGGTTTTTTTGAGGGCCTGGTGTCTGTTGTTTGAGGCTAATTGTTCACCAAGTAGTTCTTCTCAGTGTGCTGAGGTAGATAAGGTCTGCTAGCAGTGAATTGTCTTTGAAAAGAGACAGCCAGTCACAATTGATTTATTGTGTGCATATCCTGAGGTGACCTCTATTCTCCCTCAGTGTGTGTGTTATTGCTGGAGCCTGTTGGAGCCCATCTGGGTGTTTGGATTTGGTCGCTAAAGTCCATGCCAAGAACAATACTCCTTCCTCTTGTGGCCTGGCTATTCTGCTGGCACCGCTTTACAACTTCATTCTCACATAGCATCTTGGCACGGCACTCTGACCAATTAAGAGATGCTGTCAGAAAAATCTACAGCCACTTCAGAGTGATAACCTACTGTTTTATTTCTTGGTTTGGTTCGGAGCTGTGTGGAAAGCTGTTGCTGAATCCGATTTTTCGATTTAGACTCTCACCTTTTTTTTCTTCCAAAACTGACTTCCTGACTCATTCTGATTTTATAAATACACCTGACAAGAACAAAAAGGAAAAAACACCTTTTTCCCTCCAGCACTGAGGGATTACGTTGACATAGGTGTCATGAAAACAGGCAGGAGTTTGATAACAAACATTTGTTTTTCAAGTTGACAGTTTGGATTAAAAAGCATGTGCTGTTCTAATATATGCCGCAGATATTAGCAGCTTTGGCAACTTGCTTTTTCCCTTCATTATTCACAGAGAATAACTACATTCAATTCAGTTCAGTTCAGTTTTATTTATACAGTGCCAATCCATCCGTCCATCCATCCATCCTTCCCTGTGCTCCCCATGTTTAGTTAAGGCTCCATCACCCTGATAGTCTTCCCTGTTTATTTACTTCCTGTAATATTTGATAGTCATGTGTTCTTGTGCCTTGTATTCAGTTTTACTTCCCCGTCTTGTTTGATTATTTTCAGCTGTGTCTCGTCACCCTCCTGTGTCCACTTCCCTTGATTGCCTCGTGTCTATTTAAAGCCCCAGTTTGTCTCAGTTCTCTGTCTATCATGCTGTATTCCTCTTATCATCCCTGGTCTGTGTTTCTGTTTGTTTTACCTGGGCTTTATTTTCTGCTGCCGCCTTAGATTATGTGCTCTGCCTAAACAAAAGGTCTGTTTTCTTTTTGATTCCTGAGCTCATTTCACAGTCTGCATTTTGGGTTCTTTATTCACACACTCTGACACTGTAAGGATAATAAGACACTATGAAGTCTCTGTGATATGATGGGGCCTGATTGTTCAGTATTTAAATTCAATTCTGGAATAACTATATTGGTTCAGATTAAATGTTAAGCACAAACCTTTAAATATAAAAGTATAAATTACTGTTCAAGAAGGTAGTTAAACACTGACCTATTGACCCCTGAGCTATTTTTGGATCTTTCTTCATTAAATTTGAATGGAAAACTAACAGGTGAATCAACACTAAGAGGGCCTCCCTACCAGACTACTCTGCAGTAACACAATCTTTTGAGCGATCTCATAACAAGACACTTTCAGATGGAAACATATTGTGCGTTGCATCATGTGCTGCTCAGTATGAAAACGTCATCACATTTCCTAGAGTTCTTAAAATGAGACGTGAAGAATTCACATGAAAAGGGTGGGTCATCACATGCACTCAAAGTGAGACATGTCTTCTTCACCGTCCACATGCAGACATTGTGGGTGATGTGTGAGACATGATATCTCAAAGCATCTCAGCTGTGCACTCATGAACCACATAATGCCAAACACCTATAAGCTGCACAGTTTACAGTTTAGTTTCTGCATAGCTTAACTTCTCAGTCACTTCTTAATGGATGACATTTTTTCCAGCGGTTTTTCAACAGGCTCATTGCACAGTTGTTTCTATATGGATGCAGTGTAAGACAAGCTATTTTCTTTCCTCATTTTTGACATTAAAAAGGTGGCAGGCACGTCCACACTCAGCATATAAGTAAATCTGAACCCAAGTTTTCATTAGATTAAATGAATTCCTCTAAAAATGCTCTTTCACAGTGTGCTCCTCGCTGGTCTTTGACACATAAAACGACAACACACTTTAGCTCGTCAGATGGACTCGACTGCAAATCCAGCTCCTATCCCACAGCTGGCAAACCATCTCTTCGCTCAGCTGACCCAGACTAAGAAAACATCACAGGACTGCACACTTCGAGTTTTCCCATGGCTGTCTGTCCACGACAGTTGGCCCTCAGCTAGCGAGACAGGTGCACATCTTTTACTATGTAGTGCATTCAAGGTCATTGCTGCCCTGCTGTTATAACCTTGAGTCATGTATTATAAAGTCTCTTACGAGTCTCTTACACCACAGAAGGATGAGGTTACATTTAATTTTATATGCAAGTGAAGCACGTTACAGCTGCTTTGACGTATGATTTCACGTGTTTCTGGTATTTCTGTGTTGCAGAAATGCAGCTCGGCCATCGACATGCAACGTCTAAATGATAGATGGGCACTGACACGTGCTTTCACCCGCAAAGATCTGCATACGACATTATAAAAATGAATGTAACTGGGTTTAAAAAGAAAAGTCGATGTTAAAGTTAAACCTACATTTTTTTCTAGGGGCCAAATCTGGTTTCCAAAAAAGATGACAAGAAAATAACCCCTGTTTATCTGGGGATGTCTGAGGTCTTCTGAGTTCATGGCCTCAGTTATTACTCATTTAGAGTCTTATCAGATGATATGTTCATTTTGTAAATCAATCAGGGTGTGATTAATTGTTGCTGACACTACTGTATGAGCATGTGCTATCTGCCCTCCAACTGTCACATTTGGCTTGAAAAAACTAAACACAAAAAGCAAGATGGTGATAAATTGCCATACTTGAGGCTTCAAAACAAGGCACCACTTTCATGTTTTATATACAGCCTATGGTACAATTTAGTATCAGAGTCTATTCAGCTAGAAAGCAAATAGTGTAGCAAAACAAGTGGTAACTCAATGCTGACCAGAGCCTCTATTGTCCTGCGAGAACAAACATTGCACTGGACAAACACTCAAAAGAGTGAAGCTCCCCCACTGGGGATGAAGGAATGAAGCTGCAGCACCATCCCAGGACAAACCTCCTGCCCTCCATCTCAAAGTTATGACCTTGCTGTTAAAGCTGGTGACCTTTTTGACCTCAGCTGAAGTTTGCCTTGAGGCCTGCACAAGTGCACAATGGCCCTGGCTTGGATCGGATAGCATGCCATGCCAAGAATGACTAGAGCGAGGGTTTACTTATGGAGTAAGGCATGCCAGCAGCATGCACATAAGCAGAGCTGCAGCTGCTGTGTAAGGCTGCTGGTTATAAGACTGTGATACTTTTGCATACCAAACTATCAGTGAGCGTGGATATAAGAAGTGGCACGCTCAGGGGAGTGACACAGATATGGGTGTAACTGATGTGTGAACGTGTCTGGTGTGTGCATGGTGTAGTGTATGTGAGTGCATAGGATTGCTTCTAAGTTATGGCATTCATGCGCACAAGGGGCATGTTAGTTTGTGCATTCTGCTATTAATAGCGTCTGAAACATTGCTGACACATCTCAAGTGTTTATTGTGAGTTTAGAGGTTCTTCAGCAAATATTGTTGCGCACATACCGCTGCAGCAGTCCACGAGTTGATGAGATTGTGTTATTGGTGTGTGTGTCTGTAGGCTGCATGCTTGTACAATACACCCTCCTCCACATGCCCGAGCCGCTAAAGATAAGGTTGCAGGCAGGGTGTGTGTAACACTAGCTGAAAATGGAGATACAGCGTCTTAATGAGGTGGGCAGTGCACGGGGAGTACAGCAGTGATACCAGGAGTACTTACAAGGCCCCCTCTTAAACCACTTCACCCCTAAAATCTGAAAGGAAGCCTGTCAGAAAACAATGCACAATGTTTCCTTGCCACACAAGCCATTATAATTCTGGCTGTGATAAGAGCGATAACAACTGCTTCACCATGCGGTGCTATTCTGGGAGGAGTGGGCTCTGGAAAAACAGGAAATCCCCCTTTGTTTTGGTGGATGTTAGCGATGGTTTGTGTATATGCATAACAAAATTTTTATCTTTTTTTTTTCTTTTTTAAATCTAATTAGGTTTTTTAAAGCAATATATAAATTATGCCATCCAATAGTCGAGAGCTTCTGTAGGTTGGAAAGTGGGTCAGAGAGCTATAGGGGTCAAACATGGGGTTACAGCTGGTGGGCTTAATGTCTACACAAGAATACTAAGAGTCTTAGCCTTACAGTGTCATAACAATTAGGAAACCACAGATGCACATATGCATATTTTAAGACCACCGTTAACATTTAAAATCCTCGATATACTTTTTTTCTTAATGTGCAGTACTGTGCAAAAGTCTTGGGTCACCTCTCTTTCTTTATATTTTATATTTCTTTATATTTTGTTTCCAGGCAGCCAGACTTTCTTGTAAATTTTTTTTTTAAGTGGTCTTGAGCAATACTGTAGTTCTCAAGGCTCTCTGAAGGTCTTCCAAAGGTTTTCACTGGATACTGGCTGCTTTTTCACTCATTTTCAGTCCAGTCCATGGGAGCTCTGTCATGGTCTGGGGCTGCATTTCAACCAGTGTTGTTGCTCCAAAATTGATGGAACTATAAACGCAGAAAAATAAAGTCAGATCGTGATCTACCGATGCAATACCATCCCTGAGGTGTCTAATTGGCATTGGCTTCATCCCAAAGACACTACCAATGCAGTAAAAGCATACATGGATAGAGCCTGGACCGCAACATTACTGAAGCAGTGTGGGATCATTCTAGACAGAGAATAGAACAAAAGGCAGCGAACATCCAAAGAAGAGCTTTGAATGTCCTTCAAGAAGTCCGGAGAACTGTTCCTGAAGACTTCTTAGAAATGAGAAGAAAGCTGCCTCAGAGGGTTCAGGCTGTGTTGAAGAATAAAGGTGGTCATACCAAATATTGACTTTCAAGTTCATTAGAATTGTACAAACTCTGTTTTTACCTTTATGTACTGTATTTCCATGAAAGACAGCAGATGTTTCAATAAACCACTGCACCTATTTCCCATTTTCCTAGCAAAATGGGGTGGCTCCAGACTTTTTCACAGTACCATAGCCATACCAGACATCAATAATAATAAGAATGCATTTCTTCTCTTTTTTTGTCATCATCACTCTATAACCTTTTCTCCATAGCACCCTGCTCCTTTTCTCTGTTTTCCTCTGTTAAGCGGATTGGGGATGGATGCTCACAAACCCGCCCTGAGCTAATCCATCCCACTCTGTTTAACGCACACTGGCAGCACTGAAAGGATTTGTTTTTCTGCATTCCCCCCATCCCACTCCCTCTATCTTCTGATCTCAAGTTACTGCGAATGTTTTACTGTCAGCTTTGTTTAAAAAAAAAAAAAGAAATCCCAGCTGAGAGTTTGGCCTGGACACGGAGACACAGCTGGTGCCCCCAAAACCGCAAACAGTTTCCCCAGCTTCTCTCGGCTGACACTGAAATTATAACCTGCCACAGTCTCTTCATTTGAGTGCTTTTCATATGAAAGTGAATCATGGCCACAGTCTGGTGACAGGCTAAGCCCCTATAACTTTCCACAACTTCACAACTGCTCCCACCTAATTCCCATATATATTTTTTAGAGTATAGATAGAGGAGATCAAATCTAAACAAAACCCTGTCACGTGCATACTTAATATATGTATGAGTATACTTTAAATACTATAAATACTTCAAGAAAACAGAGAACAAAGACAATAAAATCATAGTATATGATGGCTTGGGCGTGGTCACTGGCACTTACAATTGAATTATGTCCAAGAAGTTGGTGTGTGATGAACTGCTGGCCTCTGAACAAATATACTCTTAAATGGAGCCCTTTCTGCTAGTGAGATTCTTTGTTGTTTTACTTTCTTTCTTTCTTATAAAGATTTGGCAAACATAAAAGAACTTTACAGATTAACAAAAGAAGGAAACCTTTAGCCGCTGTATTTTTATGCTCTTTTAGAACTGGTTATATAGTTATGGGACCATGATTAAAGAAAGTCTCTCAATTTGAACATGCAACGAAAAAACAAAAGGGCCAAAGAGCAAAAAAGTGCTGAATAACTGATTCTCAGCAAGTGTGAGCTCCTCTATAAAAGCTGAGGTTTTGGTAGTTTGCTGGTGGGGAGCATTCAGGTGAGTGGTAGCACAATGCCAAGGAGGAATGACATCAGCAATGATCTTAAATAAGCAACTGTCCCCACCCATCAGTCTGGGAAAGGTTATGAAGTCCAAAGGTTATGAAGAATTCCCCAAGCAATTTGAAGTCCATCCTTCTACAGTGAGAAAGATTTTTCACCAATCCCAGCAAATTCACTCCAAGGTCAGACTGTGCAATGCTCAGAGAAAGTGCAACCCCCCCCCCCCCCAAAAAAAAAAAACTACAGTCAATGTGTTAAAGTTCATTACAGTACAATTAGAAAAAGACTGAACAAGTATGGCTTGTGTGGGAGGGCTGCCAGGAGAAAGCCTCTTCTAAATAAAAGTTTAGGTTTGCAAAGTTTTCATCTGGATAAACCACAAGATTTCTGGAATAAGGAGACCAAAGCGGAGATGTTTGGCCATAATGCGCAGCACGGGTTTTAGTTCAAACCAAACACAGCATATCAGCACAAACACCTCAAACCAGCTGTCAAGCATAGTGGTGGAGGGGTGATGATTGGGGCTTATTTTCCAGCCACAGGACCTGGGCACCTTGCAGTGATTGAGTTGACCATGAAAAACTCTGTATACCAAAATGTTCTAGAGTCAAAACAGGACAACGATCTCATGCACAACAGCAGATCTACAACAGAATGGTTGAAAAAGAAAAGAATCGAGGTGTTCTCAACCTGATTGAAATGCTGTGGCAGGGGCTTAAGAGAGATTTGCATAAACAAATGCCAGCAAACCTCAGTGAACTGAAGCCACATTGTCAAGAAGACCTGGCCAAAATTCCTCCACAGTGATGTGAGAGACTCATTAAGTCGTTCAGGGTTCTGCTGCTAAAAGTGGTTCTACAAGCTGCTGAATCATGAGGCGTACTTAGTTTTTGACACACTGCTTCTGCATTTTGTCTCAGTTTCTGTTAAATAAATAAATGACACAGTGTAATGTGTCACGTGTTGTTGTTCATCTGAGGTTGTGTTTTGGTAATAAAACCTCCTGAAGAGCAGATGATGATTTTTTAAATTATAATAATAAAAAAAACAAAAACTTAGAACTGAAAGTGCTCTTTCTTCTTCACGTGTCTGTATGATCGAAATGATCTGAAAGTGCAGTTTTAACTGGGTCAGACAGTTCACACACGATGATTTCAAATGCTGGTGAAACTCAGCTGTTTGTAACACTGGCATCGATGTTGCACGTATGCGCGGCTCACCTACTTTTCCAGCAAATGAGAAACTAAATCAAAGGTCACCCTGAATGAAACACAGACACAACAAACCCCAGCAAGGAAGTCAGCAGAAAAGTCAGTCTAGCATTCATGGAGGGCCTGTTTCTGTTTCATATTCAAATACAGTGTTTATGTTTGTTAAATTAATTTGTTTGCTTTTTGCTGTTTTTCACTAATTTACCTGATCCTGCAGTAGAACCTCTATAGTGAAGGTGACAACTGAATCATATATCATCATGACAATCTCCTAGCAAGAACTGACACACCTACTACGCCCTGTCATGCTAAGAGAGTGTCTCCAAGGACAGTGATGTCATCGCTCTCTTGTTAGATAAAAGCAACCTGGAAAGTCCCTGTGTGTGGGCGAGACCATCAAAGGTCATTTAAGAAACTGTTTGAGTGTGGCCTCTCATCAAAAAAAAAGCATTCATGCTCTCATTTGTGGTCATCTTTTTACTGCGCACAGTACACAGACATGCACAGAAATAAATAATCTCCCTGCTTACTGCTTCCTTGGAAAATAAAGAAGTACAAACGTGTGTTTACATATCACTTTTAGCATCCTCTAAGGTGTTGTGTGTAAACAGACATGAAATTTGAGTCACCGAAGCGAAAGCGAAAGGCCCCTCCCTCGTTCAAGAGATGAATGCGACGGCAGCGTGGACAAAACGCAGCTTTCCACCAGATGTGGCGTTTGCAACTATCAGTCAATGCACAAAGTTTGCAAGTGAATGAGTGTTCTGGGTGTGTGAAAGGCTCACGATGCAAGGAAAAAAAACTTCTATTGTCACACATAAGACATTATCTGGTTTAAATCTCTAGAGCTGCAATAATGTTTTCTTCAGACTACTGAGGTGTGTTGTTCCAGAGTGTGTGCATGTGTCTGTGCACCGGCAGCTGGATGTCATTACTAGCAATGTTTGTGCGTGCTCTGCTCAGCTCCCCCTTTGGCCTTTTGTGCTTGTGGTGCCAAAAGTTGATTCCCTGTGCACTGCTGAGCAACCAGAAGTTCTCCACGCAAAATTTATCCTGTGCCAAAATGGACAAGCTCCCCATCATTCACCGTTGTGACAATCAGTGCACTTTCCCGGGACTAATCACACTGGGAAAAGTTAGCTTTGGTGTAATTTAGAAATCATGAGGTCCACGTTAGTCAGCTGTCAGAAAGATCTAATAAGACGTATAAAATGCAACTTTTATGAGGGGGATCTTCAGTTACTGACCACACTGTTTATGACCCTGGGAAGGTGGTGGCACAGAAAAGATTCATGGATGTAGTGAAGGAGGACATGCAGAGTGTTGGTGCGATAGATGAGGATGGTAGGGATAGGGTGAGATGGAGGCAGATGATCCGGTGTGGTGACCCCTAAGGGGAACAGCCAAAAGAAGAAGATTAGAGAAGTATATATGCATTAGTATCGATGTGTCTCACAGATTTAGGCTCATAAAAATATTCAGAATCATACATAAAAAATACAGGAACAAGAGTACAAGCAAGCTTGCTGATCTGTAGGGCGTATACTCTTTATAATAATGGAATAGTAAACCATTTCATGACAAAGCCACGGAATGAACACCTGCACCAAATCGCATTATATTCCATCCAGTCATCGGGATAACCATCTCTCTCTTCCTGCTGGGGATTCATTCCCTGGGGATCACAAATGTTCTGCCAACAGACACACCGACATCCTGAGGACCTTTTCGTGAACACTTTGCAGAGGTTAAGATTTTACTAACTTAGTTTATTGAATGAGTCGGGCTATGCCAGTGGTAGTTTTACATTCTGATACTATTTTGTTTATTTGAGTTAAGCCCCCAAATAACAAACCATAAAAATAGATTTTTAAGTTTCGGTAGTTTTTTTTCTGCTGACTGTGGGAGAGGGGCTAGTCACTAACCTAAGTACCAAAACAGGCAGTGAAACCAGTGTTTGCGTGAGTAGGTTTGTTACCTCACAGTGTGTGAAAAAGATCAGAGCAACTTGTGCACAAACATATGCACTGCACGTGGGTTTATTTCTCTCATATCTGTACATATCCCTTTTTAATGCTATGGTCTAAAACCACAACTTTATCAACAGCAGTCAGTGTCTGACACGAGGTTTCCACGTCTGTCTGGGCTGTGGGAAAGTGTCTGATGGAAACAGCTATTTACACTCTACACATACGACAACACACCCTCAGTGTGAAAAAAGACAATACAAGGTGATACTCACAGAAGCCTCCCTGAGAACAACACGTGTTTTAAAATTTCCTGGCCACGATAAACAAAAAAAGTCTCACAGATATTTAATGCGAGCAAGCAAATCTGCATCTTGAGGTTATTATTCAGTAATAGTAACAGTTAGTCCTTTCTGAGGGTTTGTGTGGTTACATGTAGCTTCTGTTAGCCTGCTGCAGTCTGCTCACTGTTTGGTTCAGTTTTATGAGAAATGAATCTAAAATATCCATAAAGTGGCTGCACTGTAGTGTTTCTCACACACTTTACTTGAACATTTTCATAATCTTCAGCGCAGGCTTCATCTGAAAGATCGACTCCTAAGCATGGGAGATGGAAACACTTTCTTGGCACCCTCCTCATCACTCTGCAGTGATGAGGAGGGTGCCGAGGCAGAGGGATGCCTTCACAAGGTTTCGTGAAGCAGATTTCATTTGCTTTTCTGGGGCAACAGACACTTTGGATAACTGTCGCACTGAAACCCGGGACAGTCGCTTTATCACTCAGTTCAGTAACTTAATTCCCTCTGTTGTAATGCACTTAACAGTGGTTGTGGCTTTGTGTTGGTGACTTTGTTTTTCACACACAACAGAAAAAGAAAGTTGCTCATTTCCCACAACAAGGGCTCGCAGCTCAATACTCATAAAGGGGAAACCACGACTGATATCACACGCCTCTGTCACCACACCTGCACACAGTTCACATCTTTTCCTGTATTGTGCACTTTGTGTGTGTGTGTGTGTGTGTGTGTGTGTGTGTGTGTGTGTGTGTGTGTGTGTGTGTGTGTGTGTGTGTGT
>JAVDPK010001061.1:219320-250697 GCA_034780415.1 Cichlasoma orientale | reverse complement strand
CTGGCCAATTAACCCCCCCCCCCCCCCCCCCCTAAAAAAAAAAAGAAAAAAAAGGAAAAGTGTGTCATGGCTATCTGAATTGGCTCAGCGTTCAGTGTTTGCAGGAAACAAACTTTTGGTTCAAAGACAAAAACCTGACAATCTGTAACACACTTACAGGCTGATGCTGAGTTAAAGCGCTTTGGAAAAATGTCTAAAGAAAACCATCTTTGCTTGTTCAGCGTTTAGTATGACATCAATCAAGATTAACTGGCATCACGTAAGTGAGTTCTTAGTATCGTGTCCTCACTCAAAAAAAAAAAAAAGATTTTTAGCACAAAGTGTCACAGAATTAACTACTCCCTGAAGAAAACATAAAGGTGGGGGAAAAAAAACCAACAGTGTCTTCAAAAATTGATATCATGTATCTGCAACAAACTGAGAAAATACAGCAAATGAGTCAACATCATATTCAAAGTCCTTAAAGACTTCATTGACTGGACAGTGGTTGTGTTGTTGGAAAATGTTTCACTAAAGTAGCAGGTGTCACGTGAGGATGTAACAAGTTTCCCCTATGCCCAGATGTGTCTCTGTATTAATAAAAAATGGTTTTAAAACTGTACAGAAGCTGTTCCTACTAAGTGAAGCTGAATGCACCACTGGCAGAGATATAATGCCTATTAGCACATCAGGTTTGAATCAGTGCGTCAGACATTTACACCCGGAGTGAAATAAAATAAAAATGCATCTCTTTAACGCAACCCCAGAATGGTTCTGTAACAAAGAAATTTGCAAAGAGGTGTGTTTCGATGTGAATACACACATATTTGGGGGAAATTTCCAGCGGGGGAGCTTGACTGCAAATACAGCTGATTCCTGACAGCTGAAAACTTAAGACAGTTACTGTGTAGTTACTGTGTCCACTGGCTTGAATATTGCTCAACCCTTAAAATGCTCCTTTGCAGGCGACCCACAGCAGAGCAAAGGGTAAAATTCAGATTGTCAACCCAGCCAGAGAAACACAACCTGGAATTCTTTTTATTGGGAAAATGCTGAAATTTTTTTCCAAAGCTTCTCAGCTGTCTGATTGTTTCAGTCTCCCTGATCGCAATCCCACGAGTGAGATTCGTTCGACTTTGTGCTCATTTGGTTTCGATATGAATGCAGGGTCTGCAAACAGTAAGCACACACTCGCATCACAAACTGAAATCGTAACTACGATTACTACGTCAGATCTCGAAATATTTCTAGTATGCCTGACTTCAAGTATACATACTTTAAATAAACAGTGTCTGAATCTGCACAGTTTTGTCATCACCTCCAGCGTAAGTGGTACTCAGGTGTGCAACGATGTCATTCTGTACACGTTCCTTCGGTATTAAATTTCTTCAGCTCGGCACGCCCTGTGAGCCCAACAATTTGAAGTCTATTTTTGTCTGCAGACTTATGTTCACAGCTAAGCTGCTCCCGACATTGCACCGGGTTTTGTCCAATAGCTATAGCATGTAGCAGGGTTAGCCTTGTTATGCGTGTCTGCTGTTGTGTCAACTCACATTACACGTCGGGTTTGCGTTTGAGTTTTTAATTGGCCATCTTGCACGGCCAATCAACCGGTGCCAATTGCGACTAATTTTTTTCAAACATAATAGCCGTGTCGTCAAAAAAGAGAAAGGCAGCATTACATTGTGCAATTTTTCAAGCTGAAATTGCACTGCTGATGTTTACGATTCGTTTAAATTACTGATGAACAATCAATCCATGACTCCAAAACCAAGCTTTCTGTGTACCGTTACACCCCTAGTGGTACTCAAGATGCAGATGCTGATCGGTGAAAAGACACAGGCTGTTATAACATCCTATATCTACAGTGGAAGCTGGTTAAACACGCATCTGAACTGACCCACGGCGCAGCGTTAAACTGCCACAATGTCACAACAACCATTTTCAAATTAGCCAATGTGGAACAGGAAAAGATGAGACGTTATTTTGGGAGGATAAATAAAAAATGTGCCTTGAGTCCTCGAGGTTTTAAGTCAGTATCTTCAGCACAGAAATGTCCACGTCCACAGTCTGTCACCAACAAAGTGGCCTAATCTTAAATGTAATCTCTTTTTTTTTTTTATGATTTTCTTGATGCAAAAGACTATGTGCTGTGGCAGGAGAGAATAAGGCATGAGGTCCTTCAAGACTTTAAACACCAAATAAAAGAGCAGTTTACTGTACAAAATAGGTAATCTTACAAATATTTCGAAAATATCTCTTCAAACAGAATGGCTTCTTCTCGGAGAGGCAAAAAAACAAACAAATAAAAAAAGAAAAAAAAAATTGATCAGTCGCCGTCCAGCGGTGACCAGTGTCTTCTTCATCTCATCGTCACAAAATCCAAACCCGTGTTCCATCTTACAGTGCCGTCTAGTCCAGTCCCCCATTTCTGTTTCTGAAAGAAAGGGGCCAAGGCAAGGGCCAGGAAGAAGTCCCTTCATCTCTGCTCCCCTCTCAGGCGGGGGATGACAGCCTCTCTTGGAAACAGAAAGCCGAACAGGGTCATCGTAAGGCGCATCCAGAAAGGCAGGTTTTGTCTCTGGTGCCTCATAAACTGCAAAAGGACAGACAAAGAAAATGCACGTCATCAGCCTCAATGAGAGCTGGGTGTTTAAAAGCTTCCTGTCATATCATAATCACGACACTTGTCACTTGTGAAAGTCAACACACGCACGCATGCACGCACACCCACACACACGCACTGATTTTGATTGAAAAGGTTTCTGAGGTAAAGGCTTGTGAACTGTGGTAAACCCTGTAAGTTCAAACCATATGACCAAGTAGACTGGATGTTTCCACAACATTAGCTTGTGTCTAGAAAACATGTCTGTCACACGCACACCAAAGAGCAGTAAATCACTTTTTTTTCCCCCCTCAGGAACTCTCACTCTCCAATACAAAACATTTACAATGATTTACTTGGTTTCAAGTGAAAAGGCTGATTGAAATATTAAAAGGTTTTTGCTCCCATGATCTGACAATCATCTCAGCAGCATTACTTCATCTGCCTCTCAAAGGTTTTAGCTGTCCCTCTAATTAAATATTGCACTGCTGACTTCAATACAAGGAGCTCTAAGTGAAATGCTTTCAAACAAAGTGTGGCTGCTGCTCGGCACAGCTCTCCTTTAATAGCAAAGTCAGCAAGAAAAAAAAATGATCAAAACAAAGCAAAGCAAAACTGAAACTGTTCCCTCATATTAAGTTACCATCTTATTTTCACCCTCATTTTCCATTGGGGTGTTCATGCCTTGTGGGCTACAGACAGATGAAGGGGTTCCTGCTGCATCCTGAAATCTCATGTCTCCACCTCCTCCTCTCTAATCCCGCACCGCTCCCACTGGCATTCTGAACAGCCGCACTCAGACATTGCAGCCTGTTGCATAAGCATTCTCGTTGTGATCCCCCCCCCCCCCCTTCACCAAGGTCTCTACCAGCCTAGCAATCAGAGTCAGCCACAGGCTATTTGATGCAAAACTAGCAGACTGAGCTGAACTGAACCAGCACTGCTAAATGTAACCCTAATTGTCCTTAATTGCCTTAATTTTACACTGCTGAGCTTATTTAAACACTACCCTTGTGTTTCACACGAAGCTCATCTTTATGCATTCATTCCTCTTGGTAGCGAAGAATAGTGTGTGTGCTGTTTTACCCCCTTTGAGGGTATCATACCCCAAAAGACAATATGCACTTTGCCCCTTTTACTCACTGCTATGATGGGTTAATCTTAGAAGGAAGTAACGCTTGAGCATTTAACCGGCCACCAAGTAGTCAAAAGTGATGGATAAGACTAGAACCACAAATACAGTCTGCCTCACACAAACAAAAACCCACACATTGGCCCACACTGGCAACTTCTGCTTGGAGAATCAAGTAAAAAAGTCTAACAATAGCAGCAGAGACGATACAGACAAGTGATTGGATATCATAAAGGAGCACTTGTGATTATTCTCCCTTTGGAATATTCCTACAACAGCAGTATCTGATCCTGTATGATGAAACCAACTCCAGCGCAGACAGCAGACAAAAAAAAGAGAGAGAGAAGAAAAAAATGTCTCTTATCTCTGTGTCACAGAGTTACACACGCAAACCAAAACACACACGGAAAGCACACACACACACACACACTGAAGCAGGCAGCAAGACAACTGAGGTATTGTGGGTAGCCGTCATGTTACTGGTTGTGTCTATAAGTGTGTGAGTCAGACTCTATTTTTAGATGAACATATAAACAGCCGGCCGAGTCTACCCAGACACAGACACACTCCTGTTCGTGACAGACTCGACGATCTCACCTGTTCTTCCTCAAACCTTCTGCCAAACACAAACATATACTCCTTTTCTTTCACTGTTTCATTCTTTCCTCTTTTCTTCACTGACTCGTTCAACAACACCTGAATGCTTTTCAACGTGTATCAACCACACCTGCAGCCCCCATGGCAGCACAGCCACGGCAGCAGATAAGAAACTTGCCTGTCCCAGTTTATTTGTACTTATTAACTAGGCCCATGAGCAGAACAGTAACTGCTTTGCAAATATTGATGCACAATTAAGTACGCATTTTGAACTACCTGACACGTTAGTTAACTTTTCGCCAACAAGCTCTGCAAACCTTCACACTCCATTCCCAACCACTTTGTGTTTGGGAATGTGATTTTTTTCCATTATAAAGAACTGATTAGAGAATAAATCTCCCTACTTTCAGACACTTGAGGATAAAGGAATTTGGTCACTTCCAGATAAACTTTCAGTGTTTCAGAAGACAGAGATGCCTCTGACCATTAATTGACAATTAATAAAGAACACTGAAACTGGTTGTGTATATACATATCTATATATATATTCTGTTTCTTGGCTTTGCTCCTTTCATGAAGTTGCTTAATAATGAGTTTTCGTTTTCTTCGAGAAAGTGTTTGAATGACTGTACAGGCTATTTTTAGCCAGCGTGGGCTGCAGTCATTTCAGCTGGCAAAAACTTCTCCCTTTTTCCCAAGAGCGAGCCACAAATTGGCACAAGTTAGCTCTAATTAGCGTCTCTAATCAAGGACACATGTATAAAACAAAAAAAGGCAACACAACATAGTCTGCATTCTAGCAGTTGTTTAGACCCACTGTTCCCTCCTGCCGCTACGTCTCACTGACGTGCACAAAATGTAGTTCAACAACCAAAGTGAGCATTTAGATATTATTCACTTCTTCTTTTGCATAATGCAAGTTAAACGTGGTTCATAGTGTTTCTACACTTCATGCTTGGAAATGCACTTGAGTTCTAGAGCTGGGTGTTTGAAAGAAAAGGCTTTTGTGGATCTGCTTCACTGCTCGGGAGTGAGGCTTACCAGTTCAACATGATCCTGCTGGAACTTGTCTCCAACTTCCCGAAGTTTGCGACCAATTTGCACCTCAACACTCAGCTCCTCGGGTCTCTCTGCCGCCCTGTCATTGCCTTCCCCTCTGCCCTCGTCCTCCTCTTCTTCAATATCTCCCCGGTCCTCCATGGACTCAAAGTGAGCGGGAAAATGTAAGCGCACTCCAGCGAAGCCTAAAAGGAAAACATCAAGCTTCTTAAAACTTGAGTTGTTGTGTTTTTAAAATGGTGAGAAGTTGTGGTCAGTGTTCCTGTCAAGATCCTTACATAAGTAATATGAGCAGTGTTTGATTTGAGTAGGTAGTAGTTTCAGTTCAGTAAAACTGCAAATGTTTTGTTTATGAAGTTAGACTAGACAGTAAGTAAAAAAAAAAAAAAAGAACTCTGACTGAAACTGCAGCCAGCCTTATGATGAGGCAAACTATCTTGTTTACTATTAGTGGCCTCAAACACAGTTGTGTCTGACTAGCCTAGGCAAATATACAATATAAATATGGTGCCATAATGGTCTGTGAAATTGAAAAAGGTTTTATCAGATCTTCCCGTGACTGGACAAATTGCAGAGTAGGTACATGAAGTACAACTGAAGAGTCCACAATCAAGAAAAGTGAGGGAGAGTGCCGGCAGGTGGAAAACACCTTATTAAATCAACAATGTCCTCAGTGAACTGCCGCATTTTACTAGGCTGTGTCACTGAGTTTACTCACTGCCTCTAACACGCGTTTCTACAGTTGTGCCACTTGAAGAAAAACAATTTTTTTTTTTATGTTATCATGTGTGCAGAACGCTCTGCAATTTTGTCTCACAGAAGAGCACAATATCTTTAAGAAACGCTGTGTGGAGACATGGCATAAAGCCAAGTGCATGACATCCATTACTGGCTAGATTGCATTGAATGACAAGGTAATAACAGTCAGTGGCGTTTATATATTGATGACTTTAAACACAGAACAATAGGCACCTCTCAAGAGCTGATACCAAGTCAACAAGCAAACAACATTCTACCTCAGTCTGTTTAATTCATTTAGCATGATGTCATACTGATTTGATTAGACATGGGAAAACACTATTGGATTAAAACTGAGGCACATATTAACACTGGTATGTTCCTTTATTTGTGTATAAAATTATTGTTGTCTATTTTTATCTTTTCAAGAAATTACTTAAAATCTAAAATAAAACAAAACTGGATAGAATGTAATCACCATTCAACAAATTCAGATTGTCTCCTAAGTGTTATGTCGCAACCACATGCGTAATACTACACTGTAAGCAGTTACATAGAAATTTATGTTTTTTTTAAGTTCCTTTTATTAATATTATAGCACAAAGGGATCTCTCAGAAATGACTTCTAAGCTTATCTGTTTTGCAGTGATATTTTTAAATGGAATTTTGTTTGTCTCACAGTCCAAGAAAGACATGATTTGGATCTCCTCGGACAACCCCCAGTGAGAAATCTAACAGCTGAAATAAACTGCTCATAGTCAGATCATGTTTCTAAAACTATAAGCCCACAGCTCTTCAGCAGGTTCACCCTTCCTTACCGTGAAAAGGTATGCAAGGCTGCCTTTGTAAGCTGCAGGGCAGCGTGTTGACGCTGTTGTTGCCGTGGCTCTGCGGCGTGGACATGGCGGCGGTGACGGCAGCAAAGGCCTGTCCAGCTGCGATCTGTGTGGCTCTGTCTTCGTATTTGACGCCCACAAAGGGAGGTCCCCACAGTTGCGAGATGGGCTGTGACATATCCTCCTCCTCATCATCCATCCGACGCCTCAGCGGTAAACTCCCTGCAGAGAAGAAGGGGGCATCGAACTTTAGAATGAGATCACCGGCATTTGCGTGCTAAAGTGTTTCACAACTGTAAATACAAAATGTATCTGTAGGACTAGGTTTGACTTGCAGCTATATTTACTATCTATAGCGTGCAGGCAATTTGGGCGTGATTTGTTTTAAAACCAAACAAAAACTGCCAAATATCACACTGTTGTCAGTGGTAACTATGCCCTCTGGCAGATGGACACGTATCTCAGCCGGTCTGTATTAAATGGAAATAAATCATTAGTCATTATAATCTGCAGTAAGAGGCTTATGTTGCATGTGGTAATACTGAAAACAAACAAGCAGGGGTGGCTCATCTCTGAGGAAAAGACTGATCTGTAAGTGTATGCGCAAAAGAGAAAAGCATTCAACCGCCAACTGTATAACCTTGTTTTTAATGCAGTGGCATGTAGCAACAGGAACTAAATGTATGGAAACACCCTGTGCGGGGGGACCCAGTGGGCGGCTAAAACCTTACACCAGATCTGCTACCCTCCTGCAGGAGATTCTGCCAAGCTGTTCCTCATAGTGTGCCAAATTGTAATTGTATGCCAAAAGATGCACCGTCGTGCCCCCCCCCCCCCCGAATTACTTTAATCTGAACAGTGTGCCTCACAGAAGAGCACCATCAGTCACAATCCTACTCCTCCACATTAAGACCTTTACTCCTTGTTTCAACTCACTCAACCACTGGATAGCAGTCTGCCTGCACCGTTCACCTGCACGCATGGTGGGCAAAGTGTGAGGGAAACCACAGTGAAGCCACTGTTCAGAGTAGACTGTGTACAGCATACAATAAGGGCAATAATGAGTTTCACTCCATCCTCAAGTGCGCCTCCTGAGCACATACATTCACACCATCTTCCTTGTTGGCCACATGCCACAGTCTGAACTACTGTTATATCATTTTGTCAAGGGTGACTGTCTTTTCCTTTTGTTGTGTAAGTGGAGATAAACAGGCTGAGTTGTCAAATGCAAAAGTTGAAACTGGATACACTGGTATTGTGTTTACCGAGTGAGGCGGCCACAGTCATCTCTCTTTGCATGATGTCATATCATATGGAGTCAAACAAGGAAACGACATCTTTAACTGCTGTGGAAAAACACTGTCACTTTGTCTGATCATTTGAATCAGATTATTTACTGGCAAAGAAAAACAGAATTATTGACCAACACACATCCCACCCCCCACCCCCACCTCCCAAAGCATTTAAGAGTGAAATTGGTCAATGCTGCCATTCAGTTGTGCTTTAATAAAATTCAAAACAGCTCAAATTTGTGTCAACACCTCCTCCAGGCAAGTTAAGTAGTACATTAATTAATGTTATGCAAGCAGCAAGTTTCACTGAGATCAAATGTGCACTTGTGTGTCAACTGCATTGCAAGCCCTGTCTTGAATTTCCACTGGCAGCCATCAGAGGGCTGGCAGGATTACCACAGTGTCAGACACATTAAAAAAACAAAACAAAAAAACAACATAGACAGGAAAATACACAGAAAGACTACAGGCACAAACACACACAAACACACACTGCCTGGGGGCTGCAGGGAGGCCTGGCAGCCACCACAGTGCTGGTCAGAGTCTCAAAGCTCCAGCAGAAAGTGGCTCCCTCTGCTGCACCATCTGTGCACGGGCTCTGGTCCATGCAAAGCTGGGGCTGGGGGAGGACACACACTGAACTCAGCTGCTATGTGACCTACTGCTTTCATGTAACTAGGAATACTGGAGGCATGTTCCAGTTAAAAATCAACTTTATTTAAATGTAAAGGAAACGAGTTGTCTAGTGTCTATTTTTTTAATTAATTAATTTTTATTTTTGTAGTTTTTCTGTTTTTCTGTATAGGTTACCACCTGGGTGCAAAAATGCGTTGGAACTGCGCAAAAACATAACCGACTTTAATTAACATTTACGTCAAGTAGTTTCAGATCCACCACAAGAACTCGACAGAGGACCGCCGGAGATGTGCTGCGATTTATCCACATCAGAAGAACTACATCTCGGGCAGTTTAGAGCGTAAACACGCCAAGCCCCCACCGCTCAGTGTTTACGTACACCTAGAAACTCGCAGTCATCGCATCTCCTAAAAAGAAGATTGTCAAAAGAACACACAGACACACGCTGCAAGCCAAAATAACCATGACAAACACTGATAAAGTTTACTTTAAACCATTATATTTTGGCTGTTTCCTATAAGACAGGTAGCTACAATCTAAACCCGGGTGTTTTAAACATCCCGTGACAGCTACCTAAATGTACTACAGAATAATTCAGAACCGCGCCTGTTCCCGTTACTTATTTGGCTCCTGACAAATAAAACCTTCAAAACAAACACGACACGCGTCTAAGGACATACCGGCCAGAGTGACTTACACAAAAAACCAGTTATTTCAAAGTCCGCAGCCGGTGTTGAAACTGCGCTTATTACCTGTAATATTTGCACACTTAACGCGTGTCAAACACCAGGGGCAACAAGCAGCCCGGGACGCGCTCGAGGTGATGAATTTAGCCCAACACTTTACCCCCTCTTCACCAAGTCTGTTAAAAAAAACAAAAAACAAAAGACAAAAAAAAAAAAAAAAGCGGACAAGGAAATGTCGCTAGCATAAAGAGGCGGCCAGAAACACACCTCGAAACGCTTTCCGCCACACGCCAGCCACCCGGCAGGTCCGCTCCCCCCGTCTCTGCCCGGGCATGACCGAGCTGCCCGCACATTTGTTGATAAACTCCCACAGACGGGCGGCACGCGGCGGAGCAAAGCGCGCGGATACGATCGCTCTCTACATCTGAACAAACAGCAGTTACACTCACCGCCAGTACGCGTGTTTTCCGTTGTGATCGGAGGTATCTTGACAACTTGCTGTTCTCTTGTTTCCAACAGACTGCGGTGATGAGCCTCGGTACCCTCCTCGCATTACAACCACTCATGGACGTTTGCTGACTTGGAGTGAGGGATTGTTTTTTTTTTCCTGTCAAAAAACGGTCCCGCCCTTCGGACACGCCCCTTCTTAATAATGTGAAAGGACCAGAGTCAGCCTCAGTTGTTATGCAAATATAACAACGAGGGGACATGCTTTAGATATCACTTTTTTTGCTTGTGGGTAGTGATAAGGAATTGGTTACACTTTAATCGAGTCAAAGTAGTTCAAGTAAATTATTTTGAATATTTTTTCTATTATAGCTGATACAGATGAGGGAATTTCTCACATAAGCTTATTTTATACGTTAAAGGTAAAAAAAATCTCAGTAGGAAAAGGAACATGAATACACCCTTTCGAGTGGTTAATATTTAACCTTTAAAATCTATTTGACATTTACACCTATTTTTGCATGATTTGTTGAGATTAATAATAATAAATAATAATAACAATAATAAGGTTTCTGGCCCTTTAAGAGAACAGCCCTCTTTGCCGAACACAAGCTGGTGACACGCTGCGAACCAATCAGCGGGTTTGTTTTGGTCCCGCCTTCTGCTTCATGTCTCTTGACACGTGGTGGGGAAAAAAAAAACACACGCACATTCACACACTTACGCACGCGCACACAAATCGAAATAAAACTTGTGACTGCTTTCAGCGCTCAGCTCAGCTGATTGGGAGCTGCTGCTATAGAGTGGATGCACCCACCCAATTGCCGGGGTCCATATGATGATGAGTTGTGTACTGTCAAGGCAACAAATAGATTCGCAGACAGGCACATATGGATCTCAGTGAAATACAGTAGCAACTGTATGTCAGCCTCATATTGTCGAGCACTGTGGGGGTTTTGTAGTTTTATGCAAACGTGCCATGCAATCATTTCTAAAGAGACACTGTCTGCTTTATACCGTCTGCATTTGTCAGTTACTTGTAATATGCTGATTTTACATGAATATCTTATAAAATACAATGCAGTATTAGAGATGAAGCCAGCCACCACATTTCCCAGTCTGCTTAATGACTTCTTTTGTACTTTTCAGTAACACTTTTAGTAACAGGATTCAAATGTTCTTAATGCCTTCCTTCCTTGACAACAATGTATTGAAATAGCCATAGAGCCCTTTTCAGTTCAGCCCCCGAGTGCACCCATAATGTACTCTACTGATGAATGCACAGTGACACTGGTATAAACAGCAGCAATGGCTGTTGACCCTCATTGCAGGGTGGGGGCATGCCCACGCATGGCATCACTCAAAAGATGAAGGGGGTAGGGTGGGGTGTGTGTTTGTGCGAGGGGGGGGGGGGGGCAGTGAAATCAAGTCTGATCTGTTAAAAGGGGTTGCAAGCAAGCAAGAAAACTGAGACTATTTAATCCATCGTGTGAGTCAGATTTTCCTCAAGTGACCATTTCTGGATGAAAACAGACGCTGTGGGTTTTTAGAGTCCTGGGCAACCTCTGCACAATGCTGGGTTTTCACACTGCCCTGCCCCTTTGTTGTACAGCTGCTAAAGTGTGAATTTCTCAACTATTCACAAAAATTCCCATGCAGAGTTTCTTAGCAGAACTAGCAAACAACCCAGGCTCAGCTTTGCTTAAGCTGCAGCTTGACAACTCCCAACTCCCAACCCCCCACCTACACCAACCCCCTTTCACAAATCCTTGCAGTGAAAGGGACCCCACCCAAAATTTAGAGGAAGAGATGGTAGTTGTTTTTGCTCATTTTCTCTCTCTCTCTCGCTCTCTCTTGCTTTCTCTCTCTCTCTCTCTCTCTATGAGTCCATGTTTTTTCCCCCTCAGTAAATCCCATCAATTGTCAATCAATGAACATTCAAGCAGGCTGCAATGGCATGGACAAGAATGACAGTTGAATCATTTTGCTCCAAATCCCACCTCCTGACAGTGGTAAATTGAATCTCTGCAAGCTGACTCTTAGCATAGAAGTCACATTGTCACAAAGTTGTACAATTTAATTATTCTAAAGTTTATTTTAGAAGCAGAAAGCAGCACTTGTGATTTGAATGACATATCAAGGTCATGTATGAGAATAATTACTTATGAATGCCCTCATTAAAGCATCTTTTGAAAAAATAATGGAAGGTAAAAAGTTGAAAAATATATGTTGTTTTTTTAAATAGAGTTTAATGTGGGAGTAAAAATTTGGTCCACTGAATCTGAATGCTGCTTTTGAAAAACAAAGAAATCTAATCGCCCATAAGCATCACTTTTTTTCCCCTCTCTTTATCAATAACTAATTAGTGTTTCCAAACAATAGCTCCAAGATCTGTGCATTTCAGTCACAGTCACATCTTTCTGCCGGAGGACTCTTGGGTATATAACAGCTTTTCATCAGTTAAACTGTGGTTTGGTGGAGTCTTGTTGTTCTTTTGAACACAGAGCTGTTAACCACATTTGTTTTGCAAATCAGGTTTTTTTTCTCTCCCCGTGTTTTGGCAGGGAACGTAACATGACGCGCTGTCAGCGCGAGAGATTCAGAAACACAAACCTCATGTATTGTGCAATCTCATCCACTGTTTTAAGTCATTTGCCGTCTTTTACTTTCAAGTGCTCCGCATCAGACCCTTTTTGAAGAGGGAAAACAGCCTTTGTGTTGGAGCTGAACTCAGAACTTGTCATCTAAACTCAAACTTCCACTGCCTCTAATGTGTCAGCCGCAGTGGCAGACAACGTGTCCCAGCCCATTTTTGTCGAAGCAATTTCTCCCTGCGAGGCAGTCAAAAATTCTCCACAGTGAGTTATTTCTGACTACGTGCTGCCAGCCGAGGTGATGAGCCCTCCGAATGTTGAAAAATTTTCAAAGTTCACTGCATAATGATACAATTTGCTTTGTGACTTTTTCACTAATGGTACCTGGCATCCAGACGCTTTGTCTTCAATCTTCAATCCTTTCTGCACCCAAACAACTCCATCATTGTTTGTGCTCGTACAGTACGCACTTTCACATCCCAATTTCATGCCTTCGATCCCCTCGCTATTTATTTATCCACCTAAATCCCTGTTTTAAGAGATTGTTTTTCACATAAATTGATTGTGAAATTACGTGACAGAGATGCCAAGTTTTCCTGCATGTTATTGGAAAGCTTCGTCCCCCCCTCCGCCCTCATATTCCCTCCGCCTATTCTGTCAACACCTCTTGATTTTAACCGCAGGTATAGCAGGGGCCCAGCGAATGAATGCTGCTCTCTCAGGGTTCATCCAAAGGTAACACATTTGAAGCCCAGAATCGCCCGAGGGGAACACTTCCCTGACGATTATGTGGATTTTGACACGACTTTCATGTGCTGAAGTAAATGTAATCCTATACATAAGGAGTACCTGGGAAGACTTAAGTGAAAATGAACTGTTGCATTGTGTCTTTCAATTTGTCTTTCAATGAACACATAATGATTACTGAGCGGCAGCAGCAGCAGCAGCAGCAGCTCAGGTGGTAAACAAACCATTTGTCAGGCAGAGTGGCAGCGCGATGACACCTGTGCAACAGTTCTCACATCCAGTTTGCAGGTGTCCCTGCACTAGTGCCTGGTAACAGATTACTGCTGTCACATTATTATTGTGTGGTACAATTACTGTTCCACTGTGATTTTTAAACACTTTCTTTAATGACTTGACTATACCATGAACAAAATTTGACACTCGCCAAAACACCAAGAACTAAGGAGTCAAAGGAAACTGCATTTATTTTGTCCTGACCAATCAAGTGGAAGTCTAGCTGTGTTTGGCTTCCCACCACTTACCACTATTCTGGTGAACTGGATGTCTAAGATATTGACGTCATCTTTCAATCCGCGTGACCCACAAAACTGTTACAAAACTACACTAGCTCAGCCTTGAGGTTTCTTTAGCAGTAAAAAGCTGCTAAACGAGTTTTGAATGACATGTGACTATAAACTGTACCTGGGTCATGGTGTCCTGACTTCTGTACAGAAATGTAGCAAGTATGTAATCTATTTTGGAACTCGAAAGGATAACTTGCTATCTTTTGCATGAGAATGGAGTGCATTTATTTGCTGCGCTCCGCTTTAACTCTTGTAACTCTGTGCGCACTCAAGTGGCAGTAATGGGATTTTGGGAAGTCCATGTCAGATGTGATGAGTTGCTTCCCCGAGCCCCCCCTGCACAGAGGGGTTCAGGGGGTGGGGGAGATAACAAAGTGGTGAAAGATATGTGTGAGCTTTTTTTATAGGGTGGGGGAGTCCAAGCTTTTCTACAGAGCACTAATCTTGGTACCTCAGTTTATTGGCATGTTTGACAAAAGTTCAGGTGTCACTGTACAAGCTGTACAGCGGAATGTGCTTTTGCAGCTTTTCATCTCTGCTTTTATACAGATCCTCTTCAGAGATGTCCCACAGTTTTCTAAATACTTCACTGGCTGCTAAAGTGCTGGTAGGTAGGTGCTGTGCAGTGGATTAAAAAAAGAAAGCAACGATAAATCATTGAAGGAAGGAGACATGGATGGAAATAGAGTTGGAGTTGGTCTTGTTTCTACGGTAACTGTCGATGGGGAGGTACCAGGGATGAAAGTGGAGAGAAAACAAACCTCCCCGCTCCGATGGCAACAGCACAGCAATTGGTTCTCGTTTCCTGCGAGGACAGGAAGAAAAAAAACATAACAAGGTCCCCTAGTAGCCCAGGAGACACAGTTCGATGTTGCATCAGAAAGCAAGAGGCAGGGCAAAATGAACACGCGCTCGCAAACATGCGCACTCAACTTGTACACGCACACACACACACACACTCACACACAATCACATGCTCCACTTCACCCTGCAGCTGCCCCTCCCGCTACTTCTCTCCCACTCTCCCGCCAAAACATCTACAGCACGTGAAACCTGCCTAGAAACCGAGGGGAAACTTCCGCCTTGCCCTGATTGGCTGAGCTCCCTAGCAACCGCGTATGTCTAACCAGCCAGTCAGGCGCATTGTGAGAGGCACACTGACCCAATGAAACAGATTATTCAGAGGCGCGGGCAGGCACAGTGACCTGGTAACAGTCAGGAGAAGAAGTCAGGGAGATGCTTGAGGGAGAGAAGAAAAGTCTTCTGTGATTGGCTCACAGATTTCCTCTCCGCTCTGATTGGTTTGATGCTCTCCTCTTTGCAGTCATTCATACATTTTCTCTGCCTGCCTCAGCATTAGCATCTCTTTTTCCTCCACCCTCAGCCAGTTCGTTCAACTTCCAGAGTGGCCACCCTGCCCTCAAGGAAATCCACTGCCGAAGGTCAATGCAAAGACTGTGCTGCTGAAATGGGATTGGTTCAGACAGGCAGGAGCAGAATGACATCCTAGTAACAAGTCTACCTCATCATGTCAGTGCCGGATTAAAGCTTGTGATCAACAACTTGTTAAACAACACAAGTGCTCTCGCTGTTGCCGCTGCTGATGAGCTTGTTATTGTCTTGCTTGTAATGGACATGGGCCAGTGAAAGGCATAATTAGCTTTTCACTTAATAATGCAGAATCTGACAGGGCTGTTCTCCAGGCAAGTAGCAAGACACGAATTAGCAAATGGTTAGTTTGTTTTGAAAAACAAAGCTTTTGAAGGCATTCTGGACGAAGACTGCGAAAATCTTTTTAAACATTCCAAACTGCTTATTCCAATGGTGTGGGGAATTAATGTCAATACCCTGCAGGATCAGGAGTTCACATTGAATAGTTAATGAGATGGGGGAGAGAAGGATTCAAATAGTTCTGCGAATCCAGCATGCCATGCATACAGCCTAATTTAACATAACTGCAGGCAAAAATTCACTCAGGCAGCAACATTATACCACCGTGATTAGTAAAAACAACATTACTATCCAGCTCAAAAATAGCCCATAGCTCCATAACGAATTAGCTGACTGGGGTTGGAAGATAAACTAAATATATAATTGAAAAATTGTTCGTTGCTTACAACAATAAATGCTTCACCGTGTTACTCATTCTACACTGAATATTTCATTGTTTATTAAATTGCTATTCAGAGTTAATGTGCTTTTTTTTTTCAAATTGTTTACCAATGGTAAAATGCACTGAACCTACCGGAAAGAAGGTTTTCATTTAATGACAATATAAAGTATCACTCCCTACATATTATTTAGAAGTCAAGATATCCATCCATCCATCCACCATTTATAAATTCAGAGCTGCCAGGCGGCTGGAACCTCTCCTAGCTGTCATAGGATGAGAGGTGGGGGTACACCCTTACTGGTCACCAGTCTATTGTGTAAAAGGAAATTGTTATCAAAAGTGTTTCCCCACATAGAGATGAAGGTCAAGTTTTTAGGGCAAACTGGATGTTTTGTGCAGCTAGCTTAAACCGTCTTAATACAAAAGGCTTGTTATCAAAGCTTTCTTCAGACTTAAGAGAAACGACTTTTCTGAGATTAGTCAAAGGCTAAGCTCGCGCAGCTAAACTCCTGCAAGAAATGCAGGAGCTTACATCTTAGACGTGTTGATATACAGTTGGTATACAGTGTTGGCAGCTTGGAGAGTGGAAACAATAGGTATGAATAGGATCACAAAGTAGTGCTTACACTTTTTGAGAATATGAGTATTTGTGAAACTAATATGAGAAAGATGAAAGAGGCATTAGTTATGTAGCACCTTGATAAGAAAACAGCCCTGCAAGAGAGAAGTAGGGTGTCAGGACTGAGTTGACTGTTCTGTTCCTTCCTTTTGATTTTACCTTCTTTTTGGACATGTGATGATCTCCACTGTGTGTCTCTGATGTTTAGCAATAGGAGCCCAAACCACCAGTGGCCAATGTACAACGCAAATATCGAATCTAATGCCAGTAATGCCAGCAACGCAATATATTTTGGCATGTAGACATGGTCAAGATGACCTGCTGAAGTTCAAACCAAGCATCAGAATGGGGAAGAAAGGTGACTTAAGTGACTTTGAATGTAGTATGATTGTTAGTGCTAGATGGGCCAACAGTATTTCAGAAATTGATGATCAACTAGGAGAAGAAGAGGGAGAGGATGGTTGGAAAAGAGTCCAGTGAACCAGGCGGAAATGTCTTGTTGATATCAGAGGTCAGAGGACAGCCAGGAAACAGCCAGGCTGCTTCGACCTGACAGTGAGGCAAGGAAGCCACCACAACCATGGTATAGAGAAGAGCATCTCTGAACGCACAACTCATCAAACCTTGACGCAGATGGGCTACAACAACAGAAGACCACTCGAGGCACCTCTTCTAAGAACAGGAAAGTGAGGCTACAATTCGCATGGTCTCACCAAAATTGGACATCAGAAGATTGGAAAAATGTTGCCTGCTCCGATTAAGCATTCAGATGGTATGGTCAGAATTTGGTGTGAACAACATGAAAGGGTCCTGCCTTGTACCAAAAGTTGGTGGCGGTGGTGTAATGGTGTGGGGAATATTTTCTTGACATACTTTCCTTAGTACCAAATGAGCATTGTTAAACCACTGCAGCCGACCTGAACACATCGCTGATCACGTGTATCCCTTTATGACTACAGTATAATCATGTTCTGATGGCTGCTTCCCAAACTGTGTTTTTGAGCAATACAATGAGTTCATTGTATTCAAATTGCTTCCATAGTCACCAGCTCTCAATTAGAGCACCGTTGGGATGTGGTGGAATGGAAGATTCACATCATACGTGTGTAGCCAACACATGCAGCAACTGCACGATGCTATTGCGCCGATATGGACCAAAATCTCTGAGGAATGTTTCCAGCACATTTTTGAATATATGCCATGAAGAATTAAAGCAGTTTTGAACGCAAAAGGGAGTCCAACCTGGTACTAGCACGGTGTACCTAATGATACACACCCTGGTGCATAATTACAATTCTGCAAGTTGAAATAAAAGGCTGTGGTGGTCGACACTCAGCAGGAATATTTCTTGTATTTTTTTGTGGGGTTCCTGTAAAATCTGACACTTTGAATCCCTTTCATTTCTATTTTATTTAGTTAGCAGTAGTTTTCACCATGAAACAACAGTGCTTTTTGGCTTAATGAAAAGTTGAAACAGAACAGAATCCATATAACCCCCCTCTATGCAGTGACAGTGAATTTCTAGAGCTCAGTGCAGCATTCAGTCCTGCTGACCACGATATTTTCCTACAGAGATTAGAACACACCGTTGGTATTAAAGGAACTGCGCTGCAGTAGTGTGAATTATATCTATCTGATAGATTCCAATTTGTGCATATAAATGGGGAGTCTTCCTCACACATAAGTTAGTCACAGAGTTCCACTGGGTTCTGTGCTGGGACCAATATGTTTTACATTATGCTTCCCTTAGGCAATATTATTAGAAAACACTGTATACATTTTTATTGCCTTCCAGGTGATACTCTGCTTCATTTGTCCATGAAACAAGATGATACAAATCAATTAGTTAAATTATAGACATATCGTAAAGACCTAAATGCCTAGATGACTTCTAATTCCCTAATTCTGAATTCAGGCAAAACTCTTTGATGGTAGAAGAGCTAAAAAAGTGTCAGCAGTTTCCTGATAAAAAAGCACCCACATTGCACCATCTCTCCTGCTCTTTCCATGTGTTTGTGCATATTCATTCGAGCTAGCATGCCTTCTTTCCTGTATGATACAAGCTGACTATGTTCCCCAAATGAATTGTTAATGTGAGTCCCCAGGGTTCTTGCTATTTTGAGGAAGTAAAAGATCATATGGTGCTTAGCAATCATCACAGAGAGTTTATTGTAGGGGAACGTTCCTTCGTGAAATCTTAAACGTGAGGTCTACCACGTACCTGAAAGCATAACTGAAATTGAAAAGAGTGCAAAACTGAGATTAAAGGAAGTCTAACAAAGCAAATCAGAATACATGTCCCCTTTCTTACACAGAATTTTATCCAAGTTGCTAAAAGTTGGAAATCTTAGTTTTTATTTTTTGCCAAGGCCTTGTTAATGTCAGAAGGAATGACAAAATGCTTGAAGGTCTTTCCAAATGGCCTTGCTCATTGATGACTCACCTAGTTTAAAGGCTTTCATTTTAAGGAACAGTAAGCCCCCCCACCCGTCAATATGAAGCTCCATCTTCCACTTAGCCACTCCTTATAAGCAAATAGGTGTCATGATTTTGAGATATTATGTTTTGCATTACGTCACCCCCCCCCCCCCCAAAGCTACAGGGATTTACATATCCTTCGGCTTCTGCCAGGGATCAGCAGTGCGCCATGCTCATCCGTGAAATGACCTATTCAACTTTTTTTGTTTGGCCTGTAGAGGATCTTCTCTGCTGTCTCTGTGAAGCTAATTGGATACAGCAGAGCACCAAGCCGTGCTTCACAGCCAGGGGGAATCATTCCAGGAAATAAAACATAAAGGTATTGTCTCCTTGAAAGCAGTGTGCATTCAGCATTTTAAGCACGTCACTGTCTCCGGAAAGGACTGGCAGGGAGGGCTGGAAAAATGAAAGATGTCGGACAGGTCTGTGAATAGTCAGTGAAATCCCGTCTTTCTTCTTCCAGGCACGGCCACAAAAACGCACAGGATGTCGTATTTTCATGCAAATAATTACTTTAGCAGGAAAATGCAGAGAAAGGGATAAATATATCTATTCATATTAAAATAATTCTGTGATGTTTGGCTATAAATCTTTCAAACACTGTTAGCACTTGTTCTTATCATCTTGACACACTAACTGCACGGTTATTATTATGATATAATTAAAAGCTGAGCATGCTGGAAGAGAATTCTTAATTATACAAATGCTGGGAACTTTGTAACTTTAATTGCATCTCATTTATTTATTCAGCTCTGACCCACATAGAAACTTTCCCAAAGATCATTTATCAACCAAATCAGTTATCACGCCTTGGATCAGGAGACATAAAAGACCTGCTAGATTTTCAGAGTTACAGCAAGTGAAATCAATGGAGCAGCCGCTCCTTACTTTGAAATCTATCACACTTGTGCAGCGTCCTGGGCAGCCGTGGCGTATCTCAGGGGGGTCAGCAGCTCTGAAGGATCTCCACTGTGCTGCTAAAGACTGCCTGGAGGTGTGACAGCCGCCCTCTGATCTGCCGGCGCCTCTGAAGATCTAACGACAGACTTCGCCCATATCGTCAGTCGCAAGCGCTCCTCACATTAAGTTGTGGCGCTTAAACGAGCCACACAGACACACAGCACGCCGACGATTTCCACCATCTTCCTGAAAATAAAGAGCTAGGGAATACCTCCAAAGGAAATGAGGCAGTCCCAGGCATGTTCTGAATAATTTTAAGCTTGTCTTAATTAGACATTCATTATCCAATAGCTCAGTCAGTACACAGTAGAGGCACAGTGCAAAGCATTTTAACTAACACCCACCATGCTTCACACCTCAAATGTTAGAATACACTGAATGCCATTTTGTACCCCTCAGCAGCAGCTTTACTGAAATTTGTCAGTCAGTGTTAAGAAATGATCCAGTTACCACGCAGGAATTTTATGCTTGCAAAATTCTATTTTATGGTCAATTTAGGAGGAGGCTGCATGACTGAGCTGCAAATTAATTTTACTGTCTCTGCACTGGCTTCCTTCCTCATTTTCCAAAGGCTTCTGGTGACTGAACCTTCCACCGCTTTATATCACTGCTACACGCAGCACATGGGCAGCAGATGTTACAGTCGTACCAGGATTGTATTGGTGTCTTTATAGCACTTACATCATGTCAACACATGTGGCTCCATTTCAGGCAGACAGTTTCGGGAACACACCTGCGACTAGAACCACATGCTTTTGATGACCACCGCATACTTGCAGCTCGCAACTAGTGAAAAATAATGAGCTGTTCTTAATTAATTCTCTGAGTGCAGGGTAGTGTGTGCATGTGTGCGTGTTGGGGTGATTGCACAATGTGAACCTTTGAAAAAAAAAAATGAACACTTTTAAGTCATTCAGGTTTATCCACACCTAAATTCTTTCTCATTTGTTACATGGTGAACGCGACGCATTAAACTGTCCCTGATATCAGCTTCACAAACCTAGAGGTGCTTCTACCTGAGAGCTGAGGCAGTTAGCTCAGTAGGAAACAAAACTGGCTCAAAAGCCTGAAGTGACGAGTTTGAATCACCACTTTGTTTCTTACTAGTCTTTGTGTCGAGAATTTATTGTAATCAATAAAGCGATAGAGCAAATTCGTCAAAAAACTGGATGTGAAGATCAAATTTACTCTCAAAGCATGCGCTCTCGTGAGTTGTGTCCAATGAGCCCAGGCACTATTCTTCTTGGAAGGTGTCTGCACGTAGTGTTCAAGTGTAACCAAAGCCCTATAAACACACTGATTAACTAATGATTATCAAATAAGCAGTAGTTATACTTCTCACAGTATATAATGTTGGGTAGGTCAACGTGGTTTTAAACAGCAAAATACCCAAAACAAAACAATACATGAACACAAACATTCTCCTGCTAGAAAGTTTAACATGTAAATCCAGGCAACGTTTGATAAGTACCTCAAACCGATGTCGATCTAATGTTCTCGGTGTCGATTAAACTTTTATTTTGGAACTATTTTTTACCAGGAGTAGATGCAAACATTAAAATGTTTGGTTAAACAAAGCTGTGACACTATGATATAAGCTAAATGATGAAATGCCTAAAACCTACTTAATGGCCACTGTGTTTGTGTCTGCGTACAACCCGGTCTCCTGGCAGTTCATGACCTAGTTATGACATTTGCTGGACATGAATTTTTATCAGTCCACGCTGAAATCTGGGGATTAAAAGGAAAGAAAAAGTCTAAACTTTAAGGTTGGAGTGGTGGTAGAGGGGAAATTCATCCAGACTTTCATGCTAGTGACTCAAGTTAGAGTCATATACATCTCAGTTTTTCACCCATCATTTCTACTGATTTTTAAATGCGTTGTTATTTACAAATAGGCTATCTGAATACTTGTATAATGCATGGAGCTGTACTTGTCAGTGTGAATAGGCTAATGCACTTGATTGTATAAGTCCTTAAAAGTATGGCAATTTATTCAGGCATTTTAAAACTCTCATTTAGAAATAAAAAATTGCAAACTAAAATCAACATTTTATTCCACTGGGCCCCCGGGTAATCAGTCTACCACTTTTACCTCCAAATAACTACACCCCTGCACATAACCCAACACCATCGCCTATTTAATGAGAATGACTGATAATCTGCCACATAGGTCGATCGCTAGTACTGACATCACCATCAGTGTTAGCAGAAAAATT
Organism: Cichlasoma orientale; assembly: GCA_034780415.1. NCBI lineage: Eukaryota > Metazoa > Chordata > Actinopteri > Cichliformes > Cichlidae > Cichlasoma > Cichlasoma orientale. Next base: position 228,397 of record JAVDPK010001061.1, on the reverse strand, counting down.
GAATGGTGGTCCCTACCCTTAAGCTACTTATTGAACATTGTAACCACTGTGTGTGGCATGTGTAAGGATCACATTCAGTTTTTTTACTTTTAAGAGCACATCGTCTGGGTACTAGTGCAGTGCATGTAGCTGTACTTGTCAGTGTGAACAGACTCGTGTGCTCGAGCGTATGTACAGAGTAACTGACAATCCGAACATGCTATTGATTAGCAGTATAAAATATGGATGTGGCCACTATGACATCACCCACTGGTTAGTCAAGTCCCATTATGAAGCCTTGAACTGAGCACTTTTGCAGTTGCTAGCCTGGTGTTTTGAAACTGGACGTGACAAAGGAGGGGTCGATAATTTACAAAAGGATTTTCACATTTCGCTTAATATGACCTGAAACTAGCGCTCATAAAGTCACCAGCAAAGTGTTTACTGAGGTCACAGAACCAGGGAGCCACTTTCTGCTAGCCTTCCATAAAACCACAAGTTTTTTTTTTTTGCAATCTCTGCTTGCCATCGAAAAGAATGCAGGTTTAAGGCACTGCCCTGTTGGCTTCACTTTTCAGACCCAGAAGCTAAGCCAATCTTTTATGTAAACATTGCTTCTTAGTAAAAAAAAAAACAACACACACACACACAATACAGCCGAGGCAAGTTTAGCAGGTCTTCTGTGATAAACGAAATCAGTTACAGAAGCTAAAGGACTTACCTGATGGTGGTGCTAGATGAAAAGTAAAGGGGTCACCGGTGATAATAATTAAGCAAGTAGAGTGGTTTGCACTGTTGCCTTGCCATAAGAAGTTCCTGGGTTCAAATCCAGGCTGCATGGGTTCTCTCCAGGTACACTGGCTTCCCCCTTCCTCTAAAGGCATGCGTAGGATTAGGTTAGCTGGAAAGTCAAAATTATGCACAGGTATGAATGGTTGCCTGTGTGTTTATCCTGTGACAGATAGGTGACCAATTCAGGGTGCACTCTGACCGATGGGATAAGCTGCTGCATCACCTCCGTCCCTGAACAGAACAAGTGGAAGAAGATTCACAATATCTGTTGTTTTTTTGTTTTTGTTCATGAATTCTGTCTCTAATGGTCGCCCCAGAGAGAACAGAAAGGGTTATCCAAAATAAGCTGGATTTCTGCCCTGGGGGACCCTCAATGTTTTTACAAAATTTCACAGCAATCCATCCATGATACACACTTATAAAAGTTTAACATTAGTGCCTAAAATTAAGAGAAGATGTAACACTGGAGCATAAAATATGACAACTTAATGAGCAGAGCAGCAAGTTATATTAAATATTTAAAGATGTTTCCATGGCAGAGATTTTTAATTGTGAGAGAATTCTGTTCTGTCTAGTTAATAATAGAGTTACTAGGCAGGCATGTGAATAGCAGTAATGGTTGGAGATAATGTCTTCTGCTTAGAGCATTTTCGTACGGATCATACAGCCACCATCCAGAGCTGTGACAGTCAAGCATTAAACTGAGGAGTTCACAAAGGCGAATGTGTCTCTGCTGACTTGAGAGAGGATGAGCAGATTCTGGCATAGTGAATATGAGCTGCAGCTCGCTTGTCCATACATAGCCAGCAGTCACAGTCAGTCTCCTCATCTTCCCCCAGTAACCATCCCAAGGGAAGCAGGAACTGACGTGCCGTTAAAGAGACTTTGAAGAGAGGCAACTGTCAGCATAATTGCCTCTGCTTTGTAGCAGTGTAGAAAGGAAGTGCAGATCTGGGTGGAATAAGGACAGAGTGTACAGCTGTGGAAATACATCTCTATGCACAGTGTAAAAAAAAGAGATAGGTGGGGCTGTCACTAAGGCAAAAACTGTGTTAGGGAATGTGTAATTTTTCCACAGACATAACAAGGAAAAAAATACAGGTAGTTGACTGTGATTGTTGATGTTTTACACTGAATACTTTTTGTAGATGCAATTTGCAGGCACATGTTTAAAAAATACTTTTAATCAATCGTGTTATAAATGACAACACTTGAGTCTAGTAGCTGTGTAAGGACATCCAGGAGGATCACAAGACCTAATTACCTTTTAATGCACACACACTGCAGGGGAACCAAGTGTGAAGAAACCGTCAGTGATGTCATGTGCTCTATTGCTAAAATGACTCGACAGAAGAGATGACCTAATTTCCTGTGTGGCTGCAGTAAAAAGGGGAGTTTTGGGGACTTTTTCCTTTTTGCCTTAAAGTTATTATTAAAATAAAAATTAGATCCAAAAACAATAAGATTATGGTTAGTTTTCTATCTGATTGTATGTTTCTTTAAAGCAGGCACTGGGTCAGTATATAAAAAGTCTGAAAAAAGGCTTATATGGATGCATCTGTGACATCATTACATGTTATGAATACATTTGCCTAAAAGCCTTTTTGTCTGATAAGCACAGACACAGACACTCAGTGGCACAGCTCACAGCAATTTCTTACAAAAGCATTCACACACTGAAATCTCGACTGAATGATTTCAGTTATTGTCTCTGAATAAGCATGTGCCCCACCCTGGTAGCACAACTGGTGCAGGATCAAAAGAGTCATGTAAACAACCCATGAAAAGGGTTATGTTACGGATGACACCATCACTTAATTACAGTGTCTTTTCCACAAAGCAGATTGTGCTTGTAACTTGCTTTGATGCAGCCGTGGCTCCAGATGATACCTGCTTTTACTGGGATCCAGTTTATTTTACAGTGAGCCCTCACATCCAGCTAGTGTCCTTTGGTGCTCAGAAGCCCTCTAACCTGGGTCACATGATTGGCTTAAATGCTTCTGAAAAATTTGAGAACATATACAGTGCTGTGAAGAAGTACTTACCACTTTCCTCATTTCTTTTTCCTTTTTTTTACATGTTTCATTAAACAAATTTTAAATGCAAAATGTCGTTTTTAAATGACGATTTAATTTATTAAGGGAATTAAAGCATTCCAAACCTACCTGGCCCTGTGTGGAAAAAGTAATTACCCCCTCTTCTTAAATCCTGAATTAACTGTGATTAACCACGTTTTGGAAACCTGAGTTAAATTTATAACTATAGATACGACATCTATCAGTCTCGAAAAGGTGACAAATCCATTTCTAAGGTTTTTGGATTCCAGCAAACCACAGTGAGAACCACTTTCCTCAAATGGCGAAAACTTGGAACAGTGGTGAACTTTCCAGGAATGGCTAGCTTATCAAAATTACTCCAAGAGCACACTGACAACTCATAAAAGAACCCAGAACAACATCTAAAAAACTGCAGGACTCACTTGTCTCAGTTAAGTTCCAAGGAGAAAACCACTGCCGACCAAAGAGAACACAAAGACTCATCTCACATTTCCCAGAACACAGCTTGATGATCCCCAAGACTCTGGGGAAAATATTCTGTGTACTGACGAGACAAAAGTTGAACTTTTTGGAAGGTTTGAGTCCCGCTACATCTGGCATAAAACTAACAGCATTTCATGAAAAGAACACTGTACCAGCAGTCAAACATGGACCAAAATTCCTCGACAGCGAGGTAAAAGATTCATTGCCAGTTTTTGCAAAAGCTTGATTGCAGTTCTCGCTGCCACTGGTGGCAGAACCAGTTATTAGGTTTAGGGCGCAAATACTTTTTCACACAGGGCCAGGCAAGTTGGAAAGCTTTTTTTCCTCTTCAAAAATGAAATCATCATTTAAAAAAACTGCATTTTGTATTTCTGGAAAAAATAAATAAATAAAGCAATAAATTGGGGAGAAAAATCAAATTTATCAAAAAATCCAGCACAAAAAATAGCAACCTAAACAAATTTTGAAGGCATTATTGACTAAATACGTGTAGTTGGTCTCTTTGGTTTAATAAATGGTAGTTTATCCTATAGTTGTCCTGTTTTCTGGGATATAATGCCATTTTTTTTTTAAAGAGACCTTGTTATTTTCAGTAATGGTTGAATGTTTTTAGTCCTTGAGATTTTGGGGGTTTCATTTCCAGAAGTGAGCCTTGTTTTTTTTTCCAGATTAAATTACTGCCATAACACTCACATGCTGACTTCATTTTCCTGAAAAATCCTACAGGTCGGCAGACGGGATGTTTTCAGAGGCATCACTTTGAAGTTCGCACCTGATTTAGGCAGGGAAGTTCATGTTTGCTCAGGATAAAGTGAAGGGAGAGGTTCGCGGGTTGGCAGAAATAGCTTCAAACACTTTCACCCCCTTTTAGGTGGGTGGACAAGACTTTAGGGTCACCGCAGAGAAAAAACAATGACATCAGGATAACCACACACACACACACAGGCAGGAAAACACCCAGTAGTCAGTCTCTACTGATGAATGAGGCACGGGCACCTTGAATGATGTCACCTCCTAAGCAGCTCTTCTTTTGTGTCCCTCTGGGACCTCTGTGACCCTACAGGAGCACCTGCACCTGCGGTTCATAAACATCACCCCTGTTCACATATCATGGGGGTGGTTTCACACAATGCAGATGTCAATGTTGGGCGGCATCGGCGTTGGAAATGGCCCAGACCTCACAGCATTCCTGCTGCATGTCGTCAGCCTTTTCAGGGGAAATCCACTTCAGGAATGTCAGTCGCCTCAGTGGCCAAAAAAAGCCGGGTCAATTAGTTTGTGACCTATAAACATGATGACAGCCTTATTATGAGTTAGGTGGTGCAACCTTGTTAGTTTCACACTTTTTTTTTACTTTTTTTTTTTTGCTCAAACTGAGAATGTTGTGAACAGCTTTTAATAATCTACTAATTCATAGCTTATAAAACAAATACCCAAATCTGTAACTAAATACACAAAAAGCACACACATAAACAAAAAAGGAATGTTAGGGAATTCACTTCTTTACTTTCTTGCCAAGAGTTTCATGGAAAGCGCTCTCATAATGTTGTAGCGACTCAATAAGAGCAGCTACCTCAGGGGATGTTTGGGGCTGTTTTTCACTTTGCGTTCCCACTGCCAGCAGAAACGCTACAATAAGTTAGAGGACATCGTGATTGGAGCTGTGTGTTTGCTGTGTCATAGGTTGCATGATAACAACAGAGCTGGAAAGGAGACATGTGACTTCAGGCTATGGGGTTGAAAGCACCCATTTGTGTGCTCTTTTATACAAAGAGACACTAAGTTTAGTCAGAGGCTTCCTCTGGCACACTGCAGCTCACAGTTCTACTGATGATAACCTCCAAAAGCCCAAAGAAGAAATCCTTTGCAGCTACCTGCATGTTCGCTTTGGTTGTCGCGGTCTTTTACTTTCTTGTATTCCTATTTAAGCTTCATCATTTTCTCTCTCCATTGCTTCCTTGTGCGTGGATACCCAAGAAATTCCAGTTTTTCTTGTTTCGTTTTGTTTTTTACAGCCTTAATAAAGCTTGAAGTTATTGCTGGTTCAATATCCCATGTTTTAGTCCATTTTGGAGCGATCCATTGTTTGCACAACTAATGTCAAAGTCGTTTTAATATCTCTGTTAATGTTGCACGAGGCCGCACAAAACAGTGTATTTTTATGTCAATCAGTCAATCAATAGTCGTCTTATTGACTGTGGTGAAAGGCTATGGATAATTAATGACTCCTGTCCAGCCTTAATGGACTCACTAGACACGCAGCTGAACACTTCATCTAACAACTGCTTCAGGTCATCACCTCATACCACAATACCTACATTCATTTTAGATTTACGCTCCTCATCGTAGCTTTTCAAATTTTTATTTATTCTCATTTTCAATTCTTTTTTTGTATTTACTATTTAATTGAGCTCCTTGTTTGGTGTCATTTTTACGTTCTGAGTTCTTTTGGTCTGTAATGTTGTATTTATGGTACTGAGCTGAGTTGTCTTTCATGTTTTGGCTGCTGCAACACAGTCATTTCTCAACTTTGGGGATTATATAAAATATTTCTTATTCTCATTCTTATTGTTTTTTAAATTGTTCTTATCGATGTGCGCTTACATCACTCAAGTTTCGCTCTTGAGGTCTGTCTCAAAAAGTTTTATGAGGTATGAAAATATTCTTTAAATCTGAAAACACTTAAATGTGCCCTTCAGTGCAAGTTAAAGTAACCAATTAAGTATTTCATTTTATTTTTTGGACTGCACAAAATAATACATTGTCATTTTATCTCACAGAAGTAACCATAGAGATGGGCATACCTCTATACCCTGTATGGGTCCACTACATAGACGGAAACTAGAATTTTAATATCCAAAACTGAAGCACAGACTTCTTGAACAGGCTGTTAGAACATTAGACACCACAAACACTGGTATGCAAGCTTGTTTCCACCACTGAAAAAAAAAAAAAAAAAGCCAGGCAGCGATAAGTCAATTTTTTGAGTAATATATCTTAAAATTTTGACTTACTGCCTGAAACGTCTGATTAAGTTGAAATTGAGATTTTGACAGACTGCAATTTTTTATTTTTGTTTTTTAAAATAAAAGCTTCCATAGTAGAGGTCCATACACAGCTTCCATAATCCAGTTCAGTGATGTGAATTAGCTGAGATTAGGCACAGCCATTCAGAAACAGCAGTTTTTGGCACTTGGGTGTTGGGTTCATCTTTTTGGCGATGGGCACTGCCACTTGGGACAAACAGAATCCAGCAAGCCGGCCGCGATTTAAGGGAGATTTTCTTCAAAATATGCAAATATGTCTTCATTCTTTGTTTTTAGTCTGTGGCACTTTTTAGCTAGATAGAGTAATAATGAGTAATAAGATGGTAGTATCTGAAAGGATGCTTAATAGGCTGATGACGCAGTCAGAGTATCACTGCAGTTTGGCTCTTTGTTCCATGTTCCTCTGCTTTTCCCTCAATTCCTGTCATCTTGTTACAGTTACAAATAAAATAAAGATGTACTCTACAACTGCAACCAAAACTGATTGGAATGAATTTATTGGGGTGCTCTGCTTTGGAATTCTTTTTAACAGGATATGCATTTCCAACTGCAGGTCTTGTGTCTTCTTATATTGTGAGAAACGCGTGTTTTGTCAGGGATCTCCTTGCTGTCTCATAAGCCATCATTTGTACAGTCAAAAAGGTAATAAAATAATACTTTTCTTAGTTTCTAATGAGCCACCAAGAAGAATAAAAAAGAAAACAACAGAGGACGAGAAAGGAAGAGCTACATCATTTGAAGTCGCTGTCCCCAACTCAATGCACGGCACACCAGTTACCGATTAAATAAAGCCAGTAACCTTATTAGAAGGTGGCATAAATTTTCTGTCTTCACTTACTTGGACTGATTGCCTAGAAAGTTCGCCCAGCAGCGTTGTACCTGTGCTGCGACTTATTAATATAAAGTACAGGAACCTTGAGAGTGTTTATGTGACTCCTCAGGTGCTGGAGAATATCTCTACATCTTAATTAGCACTCCTGCCATCCATCCAGTGCAGGGAACCTCTGCTGCAAACAGCTCAGGGCTGACAGAAACAAGCCCACTCCTTACAGACATTGATGCGTGTCTAATGAGTCCATCAGCCTGACAGTGCTGCATCCCGGGGGACCCTCCGTTCATGATTACCAGTGTATCACATACAAATGTTCCTAGATTGAAAATGCCATCTGTCACTACAGCTGACTATGTTTACCAAACAGGGGTGCGAGGTAATTCATGTGCAAGTGCACCTGTTTGTTGTTTTGGCAAATTAAAACAACCTCCCATCACATGTCGCACCACTCTCATTTCCTCTATATTCTCCAAAAGTCAAGCGCTGGTATTTAATAGACCCATAGGAGTGTATAAATGTCACAAGCCACCAGACTATGAATGATTTACCAGTTTTACCTCAGGAGCACGCGCCGTACATTAGTTTCAAAAATGGATCTGCATGCCGTTAGTCATCAGCACAATTTTCACACATAGCATGAGGCAATCGGACTGAAAATGATGTATATTTCAGGACTGAAACAGGATCCCCGGGGAGACACAGCGATGTGGAACCACTCACATAATATAAAAGGCTGTTGCACGCCACACATCAACAACCTCTTCATTGCACTTCATGCTGAATGGTTTTAGCTCTTTAGATTCTGTCAACACTCGGAAAAAGCAATTTCCTTCCTCTCTGAGTACGGTAAATATTTTCACCGCGTCTCCTTTGCTATGCATCCTCAGTCTCAAGATGGAAAGCTTTTCATCAGCTGACACAACGACAGCCACATAAAGATCACGTCGCATGTCGCCGTTCGGTAATTTACTTTTATCTCGCGCTATGTACAGGTGCACTTCTCTTTCTAGTGGTGAAAAAAAACACATAAAACGAGGTCAAAAGAGATGAAAAAGAGTATGAGCGAGAGCGGGTGGGTGTGTTTGATTTGGCAAACGCGATTTAACGGAGCACACTCGAGCTCTTTGAAATTGCTACGTGTTCATCAAAAACTCCCGAAAAACAACTTTTTGTTGCAAAGGAAGCGAATCCTGCAAAGCTGCTGTTACGTCTTATTGCGTTAATTAAAATGTCATTATCGTGTCATATGACAGTATCAGGGGTATTCTTATGTAACAATATTCTAAAGTATATGTTAAATAAAAGGGCACAGCCATATATTTTATGTGCTTTAAAGGCTTCACGGGGATTCTAATGGTGGTGTAGGTATCCTACACAGCAGTTGTGTTTATTTTGTTTTTTTATTGACACGCACGCATGCAAAAAAATTGCTTATGTGGCATTTACAGTACACAGCCTTAAATTTTAGCATCTAAAAAGGAAGTGAGAATAATAACTACAGGATTGAGAAATACACAGCTGTACACTTTGACAAACAAAGTGCCACGTGTTAGAATTCAGTGGTGTTTAGCTGCCATGCTGCCTTGTTATTGCTCATGTTCAAATTCTAGACTCATTCGTGGACAGTTTTTTTTTTCTTTCTTTCTGCAGTTTGTAACATGGGCTCCTGTTCCTGGTCGACTTCCTCTAGGTGCTAAGGGAAGCCTTCTGTGCCCCGTGATTCAAGTGTGTGACATACAAAAAGCAATCATATGATAAGACAGACGCTTATGGTTTCAGAAAGCTCTTTTTGCCCAGATACAGCCTGAGTGAGAGAGAGAGTGTGTGTGTGTGTGTGTGTGTGTGTGTGTGTGTGTGTGTGTGTGTGTGTGTGTGTGTGTGTGTGTG